>AZIM01000793.1:302374-315570 GCA_000516915.1 Ophiophagus hannah
CCACGCCCACAGAACCGGTTGTAAAAAAAATTGAATCCTATCTCTGGTACAATTATTGCAGTGGCATTAAAAATAAAGCCAGTTTTAAAGATTGAAACCTCTCATAAATTTATATGAAATTTGGCAGGGCTGAATATAAAGATCCACTTTATCTCCAAATTTCATCACATTCTACCAGAAAAAAAGCTGTTTGAAAATAGGTTTTTTTCATAGTACTTCCTGCTACTTTGTTTAATTTTAAAAATTATCTTGTAAATCAACAGGAACAGCCTTCAAAATATTTATAGAAATACCAAGTAAAATATACACAAAAAGAATTTATAGCTGCTTAATTAAAAAAATTATACCTGCTTAAAATTTACACATTATTTATTCATTCTTCAAATTTATTTCACTCAATATTAAATTTTAGAAGAAAACTTTACAGTCAGTTGACCCTATGAAATATATAAAATACAAAAATGAATAGAAACAAAGAAAACAAAACTTCATAATAAATCATCCTCCCTACAATTAACCCCAATCTGATCTAGGTATTCTGTTCTCTTTTGAGATGGCCTTTAAATGAAAAGTGCTGGTAATACTGGTATGCAGGTTCATTCCCTGCAATAAAGAATGCTGCAAATTGTGTCAATATTAATTAATTAATAACAGTGAATTATCAGAATGTAAAAGTTGACATCTACATTGATCATCTTTACATTTACAGGAAATATAAATGCTAGTTTTCTTGCTCCAGTACTCTGGACAGCTCCTTATATCAAAAGGTGTGTGCACACACGCATGCACATGCACACACACACACACACAGAGGTAGGGTTCAATACATTGGAGATATATAAGCTCTTATATCATAACATACAGTAGCAACTGCTTTTATTGCTGATAATGGATATTTATCACCACACAATTTTATAAACAATTATAATCTATTTAAATTTGTATCCCTGAATCAGAAGGAATTTAAGGTATAGAAGGGGGATTATACATCTGTACACATATCCTAGACAAAAGAAGAGAAATAGGACAAACACGCATCACAGCTTGCAAATCTGAAGATACCTACTGTAAGTTATTTTACAAACTACCAATTTCCACATGCTATACTACTTTGATAAGTCTGATAGGCAAATATATAAGGAAATACTTATCAGTATTTGATACCTGAGTCCTGGTACAGAATTTTGATTCTAAATAGCAAAAGCATCCCAAAACACCAACTTTCCAACTCTTCCTATAAATTCCAGATTGTGAAATGTGACTACGAGCACCATTATTTTTTCCAGTACCATCAATGACATATCAGGGATAACAGACATTTGCCCTGATAAAACCTATTATAAAAAGAAACATTCATAGTGATGGATACAGATGGATAGAGATCCATATTCAAATAGAAAATTTGATACGAACCCCAGATAGGGACACCTGTTACACAGATTGGGAATATCTTAAATTAAAGCCATATTGCTCAGAATCATTCATCAGGCATATGGAGGACAAAAGACCAGAAAAGGGCATAGGCTTTAAATGCCCGACAAGTGCTACACTATCCAAACATATTTCAACTTAACTTTTAGCTCTCAAACCTGAATTTCTGCAACCTCCTACTGAACAGTAGTATACTTCTAGAGCAATTGATATAGGACAATATAGATTTAATTACCATATTTAAATATTGTCATATACAAATCTACAAAATAGATCTCCAAGCAATTTTCCAAGCAAGACAGTGTAAGTGCAAAAGAAAAATTGGTATAATTAAACAACGACAGACTGAATTTATTATTCATTGTCTGAAAAACATTTTTACTTAATGGCTACCTCTTATAAACTAACCTGGAGCTAATATGGTCTAAATTGAGACAGGACTGATATTAAAGGCTCTAGGCAACTTATATCATTATATTATATTTTGATAGACCACAATTCTAAAACTGATAATGCAATATTTCTGCTAAACTCAATTAGAGATATGATTTATCACTGTATTTTTAAACACTTTGCTTTGATATATTTGAATTGATGGAATATTTGAATATTGAATATTTTGAATATTGATGCAACAAAGTTTCTTAATAATAATAAAAAAGAATCTCTAATTTCTTTCCACTGCTAAAAGAGCTAAGCTTGTGCCTAAATGATACTGTATATCATTATGACTAATATACAACAGGCTGCATTTTCCAGTTCTTCCTTATGTCAGTATATGTGAGACAGTAATGCTAGAATGTGCAGATTGAACATTACTGAAATTTATACAAATCTGTAATTGAAATATTAATAATGCACTAATTACAGTTGTATTAGAATTTATTTTAAAATGATATTTTAAAAATAGCTTGAACAATAATACTTTTTCACACTTAATTTTGATTATCATTGCAGATGTTCATTTCACTATATCCACCAGAGGTCACAATTGTTTAAAAAGATATATTAGAATTCTAAATAAACTCTTTATAATCTGAACCAAAGGCATTGGTGTAACCATTGAATAGATTTGAAGTTTGCATAACTTTGTATTAATATTTCATTTTTTTAAAGCAGGTATTAAAAACTAAAATGTTTTATGATAAAATTTTCTATCTTTATAAAGAAATATCTGAAACGCAATTAAGAATTAAAATTTAACTTCTTGCCCTGAGATAGTGCATTGTTTTAATTATCTATTGCAACAATCCCAGTGCATGTACTTGTACAGACAGCTCTAATTTATTTCCTCCATTTCTCATGATCTCTCTTCACACTATATTTAATTCACACTATATTTAAAACCACTTTCTATTCTGGTTCAATCTACTAACACTAAGCTTCACTTAATTCTTATCCTTATTGTTTTCTTTTACATTTTTTCTTCATGCCACTATAATTCACCCAAATTTCAACCTTCTTCTCTTGCCCTTTTTTAATTGATACTAGGCTGGTTAGAAAACCTTATGCACTGCAGTATCTAAATTTTGGAATACTTTGCCATAGTTTGTCAGGCGCCTTTCACTGCTAGCTTTTAAGGTATTTATGACTTAATTGTATTTTGTGCCTTTGACCCAATGATAACCCCTGGCAACAACTTAGACAAGTCCCTGTAGCTTTCTTGGCAAGATTTTAGAAATGGTTTGTAATGAGTTGAGAGACAGTGACTGGCCCAAGGACACCCAGCTGGCTTTGTGCCTCAAACAGGACTAGAACTCAGTCTTCTTACTTCTAGATCAGTACCTTAACCACTGCATCAAACTGACTTTGTATAAGATAAATAGAATATATTAAATATACTTAAGATTAAATCTGACTGAAAAAAAAGTCATTCCAAAGAAAGTTTTGGTTTTTATTCCTTCTATGAAAACCAACTTCAAAAGAATTTGGAGGTTAAGATAGCAGGCCAGAAACCATGATAATGGGCTAGTCAGTGCTGCCTTGAAGGCACTCCCCAACTTGTCCTTAAAGCAAATAAGTATACCTTAAATGATCATATACAATAGAATTGCCGGGCAGGAATACTGTGTCAGCAAGAGACACATTTTCCAAATACGCTTGACTAGGTGGCCTTAGCAATTTCATAATGGAAAGCTATTTTGTTTCACTCACAGTATGGCATCAGAATGGCCAAAACTTAAAAGACAAAAAAATACCCATTATAAAATAGCGTGTCAGAGCATGCAAAAATATTTTTGTGGGAACAAAATTGTTTATTCATAAATTTAGCAGTGGAAGAAACTGCTATATGATATATGCATTGCTTTTAATACAAAAGAACCTCTGGTAATAATAACGATCAGTTACTTACAGATAACATATTTTAGGGATACAAACTAGAAATCTAGGAAACTAGCCATATTTATATACTTTGAAGCTTAAATCCTGCAGCTTCAGATCTTTTGCTAAAGTGTGTATCCGTGGAATGTCTTGTCTTGGCTCTAATTCTAATTTGCCAACTTCAAACTACACACCATCTTCCTCCTGGTATTTCCTTTTCCTTCTTTCACGTGTCTGGAGATGCCATGAGAATCCCTCCTCCTTCTTCTCCTTAGTTGTAAGAAACTAAAGGATTTGTATCACTCTCTCTATTTCCACCCATTTTTCAAATGGAGTTGACAGAAACAGTAGACACTAGGATGTCTCTTCCTCTCCTTTCTGCTCAGGAACTCAGGAATGGAATTTCCCTTTCTTTTTCAGATAGAAGCTGCAATTTCCCTTTCTTTTTCAGTGGAAGCTGCAATTTATCTTACATGCCACAAAGGAGGGTTTAAAAAAAAAAAGAACAGATGTTAACACTTCCCATTTTTATTTTCACAAGTTCATCTCAATCTGCAAATAGAAAAAAATTCAAAATACCTGAAAAATTGTCAGAGGGATAGTAAGAGTGGAATAATTGTTTGACAAATGTCTGTAAAATGAAATAAATAGCAATTCATGAATAATTGTTGTGATACTGCCAACTCTACAAGGGTATAAGTAATTTTACAATAAGATTCTATTGATACCATTTTTGATTAATGTTGAAGTTAGCAGATACAATCATAATACAGCAAACTCTCTTTCAAATTTTGGATTATTAAATATATGAATGTTGAGTAAAGAGTAATGACTCCAATGTCTTAAGACTAAAGCAGAAGGCAATACTCATGTATTAGAAGCTCTGATATGTTCTTTCACATTAGTTCTTTCCTTCAGTTGGCAGAAATTTGCTGTGAGCAAAGGTGAAGTCATTTTTCATGATATGCTCATTGCTATAGTTTAAGCAATATACTGTGATTGAAATTTTTGACTGCCAAGAAAATCCCTCTGATCGAAACTCACCACTGAATGCAGGTTATTTATGATAATTGTTTTGATATTAATCCTGTCCATCACTGTGCCGAACAATTGAACTTGGAAGAGTGCATTTGTAATAAAGATCACAAATTGATAAAGATCAAAGTGGACTACCTGAAACAGCACAAATTTCACATCAGAAAGGTTGATGAAGTGTTTATGGACGATGGAAACTGAGAAACTACATCAAACTTGGCATTTCACATGAACCCTGATCACATAACTGATGTTCCTAAATATTGGAAGGTTTATTCAAGATGGGTTCCTCAAATACTGATGGCAAGAAGAAAAATGTCAGGAGTTGACATTTGCCAGCATTTGTCACTGTACAAGAACAAAGGTAAGAATTTTCTTCACAGCTTCACATGAAGAAATTACAGCTGATAAAACATGGCTTCATCACTGACCTGGAAACAAAGTGTAAATCCATGGAATATTATCACAAAGATTCACCTGCAGAATAAAATTCAAAACCTAGTTTTCAGCAGGAAGACCTGGACTTACATTTCTTGAGATCATATATGATGTTATTCACACATATTTCTTTGAACCTGCCTGAGTACTACTTTGCAACACCAAAAATTTTAAATAATTATTAAGTAGAGTTTGGAATAACAAAAAGTAAATTTTGCTGCAACACAACTCTAGGCCTCATACCTCATGAGCCACCCAAGAGGCAATTGTGAAGTTGTATCTCATTGTCTTACCCCATCCATCATACAGTTCACATTTGGCATCATTTGACTTCTACCTTCTCCCAACATTGAGGGAATATCTTCATGGGCATTTGTTTCACCCAAATGAGGAGGTGAAAAAAACTGTCAGGACCTGGTTGAAGAGACAAAGTGCGGAGTTTTCCTGTTTCATTTATTAAAATATACCTATTTAAACTAACATTACGGAGATGGAAGCATTACTTTTTCATTCAACCCTCACAGCAATTTAATAAAAAATAAATGTCACAAAGTAGTGTGAAAACAGTTGTCTATCTAGAAGACAAAAAGGAATGAAACTACACTTCAAGACAACTTGCTATATTTCTGTTAACTTTCTATGAACCACTGTTCAAATTGTGGTCAAGGCAATTTTCTAAACTAATTTATGAATTATATGAGTAAAACCATACGTCAGTATAATAATTGTAATGTCAATAATGCCATTTTTTTTCTTTAAGACACAGCCATAGCAGGATAAAGGAGAAAATTGAGCTGGGAAAGAAAGCATTAAATCTCCTCCTCCCAAATAAAAGAGAGAAGATAAAAATTCCTAGATGTGTGTAAAGAAGGAGAAAAAGAAGTAGCTGATGACTAAATCTTTAACATCTTGTGGTGTTTTTATGAACATGGTACCTATTCATGATATTGGGGGTGTGTTGGTTCCAATACTTATTTTGACTGACTCGAGCAAATCTCTTTGATCCATTATTTCATGAAGTATATTTTTCTGAAATACTATTGTGTTCATATCAGTTTGCAGAACTGAGAGTTGAAATGCATTTATGTTTAGTATGTCAAATCTCCATCAGCTCAAATGTGGTTCATATAAAACACAGTGTAACACTTAAATATAAAATAAATCAGTTGGTTAGTTACAATCATCCAAGATTTTCAGTATCAATCTAATGAGTATGCATTACTCAAATAGTGTGCATGAAGGACTCTAGTGTTTTCCTACACACACACACACACAAGTCATTAACAAAAACTCCCGCCCAAAAACAAAAAAAGTATTTCAAACAGCCCAGCCTCATAAAAAGGAAATAAATCCTCGATAGTAATTCTGTAACATGGTTATAAATTCCTTCCAATTCCCGTTCAAACTGTAAAGAATTCCCTTTAAATAGTATGGTATAAGAAGAGCATAAGTAGCTTTGCCAGGTGTCAATAAGGGAAAGAAAGAATGGTATAACTTTATAATGTGAGCTAAGGTATTGACTAAAGTTTACAAATTGCAAAAGCTGCGTTCAGATCAGATCATGCTCAGGCAAAACCCAAACTCCACTGTGTGAACCTATCCATAGGGTACATTTTCCCTTATTATGCCTTCTTTCCAAAAGCAATTCCCTTATGAATGCTAGCAGTGCTGTATTCATACAAACATAAATCAAAACCAGTCATTTTAAACAAAGTCTATTGGCTGCTTTGTTTAGACAAAACCAAATAAAACTGTATTAGTGATTTGTAAGCTGATGAACCCAGCTACTACCTAGTTTCAAGAGCTATATGAGCATCAGATGAACACTTTCTTTTGATGGAAGATGTTTGTGAATCACTCATTAAAGGAAATCTGTAAATTCTTTCCCCTTTCTAAGCAGCAAATAATAAGACAGGAGCAGATTTGTCTTCCTCATTACCTCATATGGCATACCACATATTTTCTCCAACTTATAAAGCTCAAAAGAGAACATGCTACCTCTCACACAAGAAGTAAAGTGCTAAGACTGAGATGTTCATCACATGTCCCTACTAGATACAGAGAAATAAGCTTTCATAAACATTTTCAAGTGTACAGTAATAAGCTATTTACTCATTTTTCTGCTGGCATAATAAGATTGCCAACTGGAGTGGTGCAGTGGCCTAGAGATGGAGCTCTCGCCTCACAATCAGGAGACTGTGAGTTCGATCCTAGGTAGAGGCAACTATTTTTCTCTCTGGGCACAATGAGAATATATCTGTTGAACAAAACTCTGCATTGGCAACAGGAAGGGCATCCGGCCAGTAAACACTCTGCTACCTCCATTCAGTTGCCCAGACTCCACCNNNNAAGGGATTATGGGGTTGTTAAAAGAAGATATAATATGATTGCTAACTACTGCAATCCCTATTGATCTCTAGAACTATTAAAGAATACAATTTTCCTAGGCTATATCTGGAATCTATAGATATTCAGCTGTTCACAATTAAGAAAGGTTGAAAGTTTATCATTTTGTATTAAAGGCAAAACTATTCAATTTCTTTTTATTCTTTCCAATCCAAGAGAATATTGATATAAATTATGTAAAGTAGGAGTTCTTAACCTGCGGTTCATGGATTGATTTCATAGAGCTAGAAACCTGAATATTTATTCCTGAACAGAAATAAAAATAAAAATTGATATTCACTAGCCTTTACTTGAAACAGAGCTTTCATTCAGTAATGAATGTTGGCAAGAAAGTATTTTATGATCTCTAGACTCCAAATTTGTTTAAATTCAATAAATGTCACTACACTATCTAAAATCGTTATATCCTTAAAAAGCAAAAACAATTACACTTGCTTATATAAAGTAACATTTCCTTCCAAAGCATGAAACTGATTATCATCAACATAATTACAAATTTCCAAGGCTCTTTTGTATCCATATAAGCCATTAATCCTATAACTCTAGAAATCTAGAATCCATTATATTTGCTCCTCTTTATACTATAACTTCTCTTTGCTGAGTTCACAGATCATGTTCAGGCAAAGCCCCAACTCCATTATGTGTGAACCTGTCCACAGATTCATAACAGGGTATATGAAGCCTGTTTTATGCTTTCCAGTGCATGCATATACACAAAAATATACAGACACAACATAATGAAACAATAAAAGCCATATAGAGGCAATGCATTTGCAACTACTCTGAGTAGTAGAGAAAGAAAGTACTCTCTACTACTTCATTTCACAAAAGAAAATTCAGACATCTTCTTTGCCACCCTTGGTAAAGGCTTGGAAAGAATTCAAGAAGCCTTTCTCTGCATTGTTTTTCAACTTTGTTTTAATATATCCTTTCTCTCAGCAAGGTATTTGTATTTGTTACAAATACAGAAAAGAAAGAAAAGCATGAAATGACAGGATTGAAACTTGACAAAAACAAGGTACATGAATAAATATGCACTCTAAATTAATTTAAATCTCCAGATTTGTATGAATTGCATCTCTATGGCTTTGATGGAATAGTTAAAATTTTATGTATTGTATCAGGTGTTATTTGCTTTAAATAGCACTATTTGATTAGTATTATTTGAAAACTTACATTTCAGAAAACTGGAGAAATGCCAGAAGACTGGAGGAAAGGAAATATTGTTTCTAAGATCAAAAAGGATGATCAAGGAAGCAATAAAGTAATTAATATTCCAGAAGATCATAAAAATATAAGCATTTTTAAAGATTAGTGATAACCCAGCATGTTCAAGAGCAAACTCTACTGAACTAATTTTATTTTTAATAGAGTAACTTTTCATATCATAATATAGAATTCAGTAGCATTATGTCAGTAAAATTTCTGACAAAGAAATTGTCAGAATTTCTGATTAACAAGTTAGCTAAGATTGGCTGGATGTTATTACAATTAAATGGCAATATTTAAATGGCATCCAAACAGGACAGGTACAGAGTTCAGCAGATAGTCAGAACTGCAGAAAAAACTATTGCAACCAGTTTGATTTCCATTGAGGACCTATACACTTCACGAAACAGAAAGAGGGCTGAGAAAATATCTACAGATCCCTCACATCCTGGACATAAACTATTTCAACTTCTCCCCTTTGGACACTATTCTAGGACATTTCATGCCAAAACAATTAGACACATAGTTTTCCATCACTCTGTTGAACACCTAATTTCCACAGCACTGTCTTAGGCCTAAGAGATTTATCCATGTAGTAGGCTGTATTGCTATTAACCTTCTCATCTCCTCATGTTTCTTATCTTCTCATCTTTCTCATCTTTCCTATTATCTTCTCCTATTAGTATCTATGATTATCACTTGTGGTATCTTATGATTGCAATTATGATTTATGATATATGACCCATCACTTTGCTGTTGTATGTACACTGAGAGCTTACACACTGGAGACGAATTGTTTGTGTGTTCAGTTACACTTGACCAATAAAGAATTCTATCCATCCATCCATCTATTCTGAATAGGAAGTTGGATTCAATGGCCTAAGTAGCTTGTTCCAGCTGTAGATTCTATTATAATGCCAGGATATTCACAAAATTCTCCCAAAATTAGTAAATCAGAATATCTGTATAAGCCTCAGTATAACAACTAAGGAATGTTCATCTAAGTCAGAGCTGTCAAACTCATAGCCCATGGCCTGGATGCGTCATGCGCTGGCCACACCCAGTTTAGCGAAGGGGGGGAAAGTCACAATACATCACGTGACACCGCCGTGACGACACCCCTGATCTAGGTACATTAGGGTTTGAAGCCAGAAACTTGCAATGTTCTGAGATAATAATCAATAGATGAAGTGAGGACGATCAGTTAAGAGAAGGTAAATTAGATAAACAACCAGCTGTAGTATATTCATTACTATTTTAATCTATTCTAATGGACGGACAGACAGACACTTCACATGTTTTACATACAATGAAATACATGCCATAGGTTTTTAGCAAAAATGTTAACTTACCTTGCCAACTATCATTGCAGACACAAAGTTTCTCTCCTGTCAAATCACAGTAACCATGATCAGGACTTCCACAGTTAGCTTTACAATAAGGGATATCACAGGCTTCTCCTTTCCAATACTTGTCACACTCACAATATACTTGGCTTGGTATTGAGCCACTAGTTGTGCATTTCCCATGCCCTGAGCAGTTATTCGGACATGAATTAATTCTATAATGAACAATATCAGAAGAAATGGGTTGATGCAGCACCAAAGAGAAATAGTCATTATTTATACATTCAAGTTATTTTTTATTTTATATAAGTAATTTCTTAATTACTTCAGATTACTTAAAATTATCAAGCAACAAAACCAGAAATCAGTGATAAGATGATCATGCACTGTTATTTTTATTTTTCCATAAGGTATTTTATTAGCAAACTACATACTAAAGCACATCTATAAAGAAGAAATAAGTCAAGAACAACGGGTTGAAAATACAGTCTTATGTATCATTCCAATTTTGTAAGACTTGGGCATTTCTATTCCACTATAGCAAAAGAAATAAAAGTAGGATCAGCATAAAGATTTGATTTCCCAACATATTTTTAGTATTAGATTTCTAAAATATAATATTCACATATGGGGGGGAAAGAGAATCAAATATAAAAGGTAACTATTTTGGCCTTTAGGAACATTCTGTTTATCAGTCACAGACACAAGTGTGAAAGTAATTACATTTAATATGCTAAAAGCCAAAGATATGTAATATCCAAGAAAGATGAATAAATAAAATCTTACTTTTCAGTTTTGTAAAAAGAGCAAAATATTCCAAGACAAGTGAATATGGAGGAAAAAGTATCAGAAATCAGAAAGTTTTCACATAAAGTTTGCTTTTACACTTTTGAAGTCTGGAGTTAAGGGCACAATTTTCAGCTCTCTATGGATCAATGTTATCATGCTTTACTCTATAAACATTTAGCCTTTAAGTCCAAGAAATTTGTTTCTAGTTGCCCCATTTAGAAAGACCAATCTAGCCAAATGAGCAAATGATTATGTATATATGTGTCTGCATCTGTGAACATGAACAGACAAATAGAAACACAGAGACCAATATACATATACTCTCAAAATCTATACATTTCCTTAAACAGATAGTACTGAGGTAATTGTCTCATAAAACATTTTTTCAATCTATCTTCTTTGAGATACAAGTTCATACACTAATAAATACAGGTAGTCCTCATCCAGCAATCACTCATTCAGTGATCATTTATAGATATCACAGTGCTGAACAAAGAAACTTATGAGCAGTCCTTGTAGTTGTAACCATCACATCATCTCCACGGTCATTTCATCACATGGGTGGCTTGCAATTACAACATCACAGGTGAACAGAGTCAAAAGATCGCTTCTTGTGACTTCATTGCCAACTTTTAACAAGGTCCATGACTGGCAGGAGATTGCAAATGGTGCTGTGACCATGTAATATTTGCTTAACTGCAGCAACCAAAACTGCCACAATTGCTGTTGTAAGTCAGTGCAGTTACAAGGTATCATGCTTTATACTTGGGACACTTAGCAAAGGCATTCCCAATCCCAACTACCATCACTGAACAAGGACTACCTGCAATAATAGATGCATTAAACACGGTAACTATTAAGTATTCTTTAAAGTAGGAGTCTCCAACCTCCAGGCTGTGGCCTACTACCAGGCTGTGGACTTTTCGGAATCGGGCCACACAAAAGGTGGGCCGGCTCACACGCACCCAGCTCCACTCTTGCAAGAAATTCCATCAATAGTCAAGAGTTCATTAAAGCAGTAGCTCATGCAGCCCAGTTCCCCTCTCCCCCCCACCAAGCCGGTCCACAAAGGATTTGCTTTAAAGAATTCTTGACAATTGATGGAATTCTCTTTATCAACATTTTTCAAGCTGTATGTGTGTTACATACATTCTTCTCAAAATCAAGTTTTCATAAGCTTAGTTCAAATGTTTTAAGAGCCAGGTCTCACGTACTAAAAGAAATACATTGCCAATTAATTAACAGAAACATAATAGATAAGAAATACTTACGAGTAAAAAATATTAAATCCTGTTAGATTATAAGCAGCATCACTAAAAAAGTGTAGCAGTGCATAGCCAGATGTAGTTACTACTTCAGGTACAGTTTCATTTCCATGCACTTCTGGAACTATAAGACCACTGCAGCATTTTAAACATAAGAGATATGTATTATTAATAAACAATAAAAAGCTGGAGATTTGAACAAATCACATGAGTTCTTAGCATAATTTGGAAAATTGCATTCCATTGTAATGTGTAAAGCAAAACACAGTGAGAAATATAAATATTTGCATACTGAATTAGTAAGAATTTCTAAATGATTTTGATTTTTTTTAAATGCCTGATTTCCATACAATAGAGTTTAAAATAAGAGAATTCTGGAAATCAATTCTAGAAATGATTGCCATAAAAATAACACAGTCAAAATGTATAAAGGCAATATTTCAGTTTTTAAAAAATTAAAAATTCAGATCAGTGTACAGAAGCAACTTTTAAACATCTGTTTTATTTCAAAATTTCAGGTTTACAATAACCAAGCTGCCACTAAGACTTTTTCAATAGGCACATCCTATATTTTTCTCCACCTGTATCTGGTCCATGGAAAAATCAGTGACCACATTCTTTTCTTGCTACAAATCCAAAAGGATATTTTCTCATTTTTCTGCAACAGCAGCAATAGCAGCACTGTCTGGTTCACCTGCTATACTTCATTTCTATTCCAGTTGCACACTATAAAGGAAATCCCTTTTCTCTAGCTACATTTTTGTTCTCTGTAGACCTACTGCACTATCTCATTCCAAAGGGTCTTTAACCAGTAAATCTGTTCCTCTAGCCATTTTTAATAAGTTAACAAGAAAATGAGTAAAACCTTATAGTTTTAATTTTTAAGAGGTGAAACAAGAGTTTGCCCTCCATCCCAGACAGAAAAAATAGTCTTTCTTTCTTTCTTTCTTTCTTT
>AZIM01000793.1:350151-364459 GCA_000516915.1 Ophiophagus hannah
CCCCATTGCCTTTGCTTGTCAGAAAGTCACCCAAGGTGATCACATGACCCCAGAACACTGCAATGGTCATAAATATAAGTCAGTTGCCAAGCATCTGAATTTTGATCACATGACCATGGGGATGCTATAACGGTTGTGTTAAAAATGATCATGTCACTTTTTTTCAGTGCAGTTCAGGGCATTTCAGTGCTTTCAAGGCATGCAGCCCCTAATAATCATATATCTAACCCCTGTCTTTGAATCTTCTTTGTTGCCAAGTTAAGAATAATGCTGTTTGGTATCATCAATACACTGTCAACCTCAAGCCGGTCAATGAGTCCACTGAGGTTCTGCCATGTTGCCTGGATACTGTGGAAAACTAGATAGATAAGAACTATTTCCATCTCACTTCTACTAAGACCATGCTGCTATGAGTCTTCAAGCCATCTGGTTCTGTGGATAGTCCATTTTTGCCTTGGATGGGATAGCATCCAAGAGCTCATAATATAGAGTCTTCATAGATAATTTGACTTTTTTTTTCAACTGGAGGGTCAATTTATACAACTGTTTTACTTCCTAATGGAATAGTATTAATTATATGGAAGTTCATACAAATTACATTTATCTGTGGAGTACCAAAATAAATTTCTTATATCCTGTAATGACACCCATTGATCCAAGCCATCATGTCAAGAACAGTCGAAAGCAAATGTTCTCTGTCAACATTTCCCTTCTGTGAAACCAATTACTCTTGTAAGTAAGAACTCCACCCTCATTATTGCATTTAGAAAACTATTGAAAATTTAGATAATCAAGAAAGTTTTCAGGCAAGAAGTTGGTATCCTGGATACATATGATGCTATCTATTGTGACTTGAAAATTTGATTGATTTATGGTTATGTAATATTGATATATGTTATATACATTATATTTTTCATTCATCTCTCACAGCAACCTTAACCAAAGTAGCCTCCTATTTGTAATAAATACATACAAGTACACTTACTTTAATGACATAGAAAACACCCTTGCATGCATAGTTACTTGTTTTTTAATCTAGAAAAATCTGGCTTAGAAAACTCTAGAAGTTGGCCCATTTCCATTACAAAAGAAAGATAGCTTTTATTATTGGATAATTAGCACTACCTCATACATTTGGTCTGGTTAATAAAGAGATAAATGTGCCAATTATCAGATTGCCCTCCAAGATATTGTGTTTTAACTTATTTTAGATCCAACGTATACCATTCTATGCCATTAGTACACTTTCCGCACTCAAGAATATATAAAAAGAACATTCCAGTGTAAGATTTTAATAAGTACATAAAACAATTCTCTTTCATTCTATATAACATTTTTTAATGCTGCAAATAAAGGTAGTCCTTGACTTATGACCATAATGGAGCCCAAAATTTCTATTGCTAAGTGAGACATTTGTTAGCTGAATTTTGCCCCATTTTACAAACCTTTCTTGCCACAGTTGTTAAGTGAATCATGCAGTTGTTAGGATAGTAACATGGTTGTTAAGTGAACCTGGCTTCCCCATTGATTTTGCTTGTTAGAAGATAAATCACATGATGCTGGGACAATGCAACCATCGTAAATGAGAGTCAGTTGCCAAGAGTCTGAATTTTGATCAGATGACCATAGGGATGCTGCATCAGTCATAAGTGTGAAAAACGGTCATAAGTCGCTTTTTTCGTACCATTGTAACTTTGAATGAACTGTTGTTAAGTCGAGGAGTACCTGTACTATTAAATTTGAAATATTAACTGATTTGCCAATTTTTTTTTGCATCTTTACTAATACTTTGAATATTTTATCCTGGCAAAGTAGTTGAGAATGGAGACCCACATGGATCTTTGGACAGACAGTTTAAGAAGCAAATTTTAAATAAGTAAATAGTTGATCAGTTGATACTCTCTTGGGTACCCAAGGGAAGAGTGGGTGCAGCAGGATGGGAAACATAGCAATAGGAGAAGCAGGAACTGCCTAACAGTTACCTATTAGTGTAGTCTGAGTCTAACTGTTGGTTACCAAAACTGGATGAAGTATTCCAGACCACACCTGGAATACCACATCCAGTTTTGTTCACCTCATTATAAACAGATGTTGAAACTTTGTGCAAAGAAGAGCAACTAAGATGATTAAAGGCCTGGGGACTAAAACATATGAAGAACTGTTGCAGGATTTGGGTATAGCTAGTCTACAGAAAAGAAGGACTAGGGAGGACATGATAACAGTAATCTAGTATTTGAGGGGCTGCCACAAAGAAGACGGGATCGACTTCTTTGTGGCACCCGGAGCACCTGGAGGCCACACAAGAAACAATGAATGGAAACTAATCAAAGTGAGAGGAAACCTGGAATTAAGGAGAACAGTGAGGACAATTAACCAGTGGAACACCTTGCGTCCAGAAGTTGTGGGTGCTCCTATGAAATGGCATAGGGTCTCGTTTAAGCAGGGAGGTTGGACTAGAAGACTTCCAAAGTCCCTTTTAGCTGTATTCTGATTGATTGATTGACTAGATTTCTATATCTCTTCGACATCAAAGAGTCACCTTACAGGAGAGATAAGTGACATAAAAAATTAATAAAATAAAATTAGCATTTGGAACTGACAAAAAAAGGTATGTTTTCTAAGTCCAAATTGATTGGAAAGAGTTACAAACCTTCATAATATTTACCAGAACCTGAACATTTATATTTATTTTTAATATTAGTTTCATACGTCTATTTCAAACTTTAGTTTTTCCCTTTTCCTCACTTCAAGTCAAAGTTTCATTAAGTTTTGATACAGTTACATTTGACATTTCAAGGTAAAAGGGAATGGTTACAAATGTAGCATTTTAATAAACAATGTTATTTGTTCAAAAAAACATGCAGGAACCAAACTTTGAACCAAACTGCTTCTTTTTTAATCACTTGACATTCATCCCTGTCAGAGCACCTTTCAAAAAATAATTTTATTTATTAACAAATTCCCTGTAAAGGAAATGACACATTTTGGTATCAATTATATTTGACACATGTTTATCAAGATTGATCAATCATTGCTGATAAGTCTACTAAGCTATTCTTTTTCAACTAAAAAAAAACCTGACATGAGAATTAATACACCCAATTGCCCAGATTGATGATCAATATTGAGTATCAATATCAGTAGTGTTTGCTAATGTCAATCACTCACTTCATAATGATCTAAGCTAATTATATACCACTTTATATCTGAGAATAGAAAACATGAGATTCTCATATTGAACGAGAATAAATAAATCCAAGGCTTAAATTAAATGTCTTGAAATTCTATGAAACTGTATGTACTATCCATCAAAATGAAAGATTCACAATATTTATATTTTCAAAAATAAAAAATGTCAGTTTAAAATCCACCTTAAAATACCAATGTGTGGATCTGACATTATGACAACAAGACATTTTCACAATTAGATCGTTTTTCTTATTCTATATCTATAGGGTAGTTTAAATGTTCTAAATCTGTCTATGACTTCCATGCTTCCATACTACAGTTAAACTAAGTCATTTATCATTCTTAGAGAAATCATGCATTTAACTTAAACCAACTGTTTAGCATGCAGTCATTTTAGTACAGTACTTATTAACCTTCTTGATATTCACTCAAGTTCAAATTTTAGATATACATTCTTTAGACTAGATTGCTTTCAGACAGCAGCAAACTAAGAAGCACTGATCACAGTAGCAAAGCTCTGTAGTAAATGTACATTAAAATGATGTTTTTATTTAGAAATATTGATATAAAACTCTAAATGCCATGATATGGTAACATCCCCCTCCACACAGAATAGCCTGCAACTTTTAGGCCTTTGTAACTCTCAAACAAATATTAAACAAAAAACTGGAAGTGTGTTAATTAGACAGGAAAAATGGCTTGAGTTTGACATCATGAGTCACAGTTTTTAACTGAAATAAGGAAGTAACTTAATTCAGAGTAGGCTTCTCAAGATGCTCCAATGATTTCAAGTTGCACTTGAAATTGTCTTTATTCTCAGATCAAAACTCATTTTTAAGTAGCAAACAAATATTATATATGACATCCTGAATATAGACTAAATCCTCTCTATATCCATTTCCAATCAACCACAATATTTTGTTAAATATGAATAACAGGTGACTTCCATATTCTCAGGAAGAAAAATAATCAACCATACTTCATTAAGTCACTTCGAGGTGCTATGAAGTTAATTTATGAAATTTAGGATCGATAAGAGAAGAACTCTATAACCAAACATTTGATTTTGCTGAATAAATATTCATCTCGATAGATTCTTTTCCTTTTGTTGTTGCAAAGTGTTTCCAAATCTATTGTCAAGTGGTTCATATGCTCTCTTTTTAATACATATGCAAAGATCAATAATTTTTTCTTTTGCCAATGCCCTAAAATTTCTTATTTAAAACATTTTTTGCTATTTTGCAAGTGGAGAATTAAACACTGAACATGATCAGATTATCCTAATGCTTTGATAGGAGAAATCTTGATTGTTATCTACAAGTAAACTTGATTTAATATTCACACTGACAGTTTTAATATTGTATGTGGCAAATATAGGAAATAATCAAGATAACTGCATTTAATATGTTCAAGGATACTTTCATTATCTTCTAAGTTGTATACATATTATGGCAGGAAATTCTCTAAGTACCGGAAGTAAAAAATATAGATCTAACATACATATAAGGTAATATTTTTTCAGGAATCACATTAGAATCAACAGTTGGATGTTCCGAGTGCTACTGAAGATTTATCTTAAAAACATACATTTGTTTCAATTCTCATATACATATTAAAGCTGTCACCTAAAATTCTGGTTTTCCTTAGGGGAAAAAAATCAGGAAAACAGGTTTTCACTGTTTGTTAGACGTGGTCTCTATTTATCAGATGTGTGTCACATTCTATTAAGCTTTAGGCCCCTGTTCAGTGTCCAATAATAAGTATACCTCCTTTTACAAATCACTAAACAAAAAAGCATGGAGCAACAAATTAACTTGTATAATGTTAAACCCCAGACCATAAGGACTAGAGACAATTTACATTCTCAAGCTTTATTTGGTAGTTTTATTCCTAGACTAATCTTCAACTTGATGTCTCTAAATTTTGAACAGGCTGCTTGCCAGTATGTCAAGAAGAAATCATTTACTACAAATGGACAAGACATTCATGGGATCTCAATATTTGATGTCAATCCTCCTTTGCTAAACCTTTGGCTCACCCATTCAGTTTTAAGAAACAGATTTCTAAGATTGCTGAGAATACTTAGAAAAACATTACATCATAAACAAAACCATTGTCTTTATGGGGCATTTCTCACTTAATAGCATCTTTGTCTGAAAGTTATTTAATTTTTAAATACATTTTAAATATAATTTTATTGAAAGTTTTAAAACAAGGAAGGTTAATTAATCTTAATATTAATACAGAAATAGAGTAAAATAGAGTAGGAAGGAAAAAAAGAAAAAGAAATAAGAGAGAAAGTTGAACAGCAAAAAGAAAAAAAGTAGAAAAACATAAAAGTGGCTTCTAATCTTTTCAGCAATTCAAAAAGTACAATAGTAGATTTACCTCTTTCTCTAAAATTACATCATGACTGTTTCTATAAACTACCCAATATACTTCATCAAAACCAATATATTACAGGTTGATTTTTTCCCCCGGTTCTTTGCAAAAAGGGTTTTCCAGTCAGCAATAAACTGTCTAATATGTTATTCAATATTTAAAAAGCACTGTTCTAAAAAATACTGTTAACTTTGGTTAGCTTAGAATAATAAATGACCTTATATTACAGAAACAACCACCAATATTCTACTATATTCTTAAAACCTGCAATGTGATCTGGGCAGTCCTGGCTGATATTTTCTATGTTATCAACTAGCTCTAGAAAGGAAAAATAGCACAGAAACCACTTACTTGAACCTGCCTTGGCAATGCTGGCACTGATCCCCCACCCAGCCTTGATCACAGAGGCAGCTGGAATTGACACATCGACCAGCAAAGCACGAGGTTCTTTCACAAGTCTTAGACTGGGAAACTTGGGCATACAGCACCAGGTAGAGGATCCCGTAAAAGAACAGCCAGTTATTTATATCCATGAAGGTAGCAAAGCAGCAGCAGGAGGAGGAGGAAGAAGAAAAAGGTCTCCAGGTTCCCAGGATTACAGGAGGGCCTTCTATTCTGCGCAGGACTTTCCCCAACAGCTCCAGCATCTTTGCCCACAAAGCACATCCGCAACCGGCCTGCCTGACGAACCGCGACAGGGGAGCAAGGAAGGCTGAATTAATCCAGTTCCTCGGGGAGGTTTAAACAGGAGGAAAGCCACCCCACGCACATCGCTCCAAAGAAGGGGCTTTTAAAACAGGTTGAAGAAACGGGGCGCAGGTAAGGAAGGGGCTGGAGACTCCCGAAGGTAGTTACAACAGGAAACCGAGAAGCTTCCTCCCCGACGCTTCTCACACCACCATCTCCGCCGGGTTCTTCAGGTACAACGCTGGCGACCCGCTTCCCGCCTCCTCTTCCTCGTCGTCCTTGGGGCTCATTGCCCCACACTTTCCATGAGCGGAGGCTTCCGTCCTGCCCTCGCCGCTTCTTCTCACCACATGNGCTTCTTCTCACCACATGGCCTCCCCTTCCCGCGTCCGGTTCTCCCCGCGCCCGCAAAAGAAAAAAGAAGAAGCCCCTCTCCGCCGCGTCCTGTAGTCCCGACTCTTCCAGCAGCAGCAGCAACGGGAGAGCAAGGAGGGCAGCGGAGGAGGGGGGGGGAATGCTCTCGCTTCTTCAAGGCAAGGAGGGCGCCGTTCTTCAGCGTTCTCCCAGCATCGCAGAGCAACGGGCCGGAGGCCGGGAGGGAAGCGGGGGCTCTGGTGTTTTGTTTTGTTTTTTTATCCCGCCTTGCAAGCGGGGGTGTGGGGGGGGAGGAAGAGGGCGAGAGTTAAAAGCCTCCGTCTGTCCCAGCTGACACTTTGAAAGCAGCCATTTTTAAAAGGCTAATTGTAAGCTGCTTTCGGAGGCTGGCTGACTGGCTGGGGCCGAATCCCTCCTCTTCTTCCTCCTCTCCACCCCACTCCTCTCCCACTCCGCCGGCCTGATTAGATCCGTCCTTTTTCTTTTGGACTACCAGGCAGGCCCCGCGTCAGCCGGGGAAAAGAACGGCGGCGGTNGGCTCCCCTCTCTGGAGGAAGCCCCGCAGCCTGCAATAGACTCAGCTTCGTTGCTGGAGCAACTGCCCCGGAAAGGATGGAGAGCCACTAAGGGTCCCTTTC
Source organism: Ophiophagus hannah (assembly GCA_000516915.1). Classification (NCBI taxonomy): domain Eukaryota; kingdom Metazoa; phylum Chordata; class Lepidosauria; order Squamata; family Elapidae; genus Ophiophagus; species Ophiophagus hannah. Next base: position 357,423 of record AZIM01000793.1, read on the forward strand.
CATTTCTGAGACCCAGCCGAAAGTGAAGGGAACGCGCTTCCCTTCCGCCCCCGGGAAAGTTCGTGCCCCTGTTTCTGGCGGCCTCAAAATCGAAAGGAAAGTCTCTCTCTCTCTCTTCCGTCTTTGGAATTGCAACGTTCCAGCCTCTCCGCCGCCTTTGCAGGGGAGCTCTAGAAAGAAACTACTACACAAAGAAGAGCTGAGCATGTGCGGCAAGCCGAGGAGCCCCCCCTTTAAAGGCGCAGCGCCCGTCTCCGTTGCATCACTTGGAGCGTGACCCGCCGGGAGGAAAGCGCGCGCCGGCGCGCGCGNNNGCGCGCGGACAGAGAAGCGCAGGATCCGCCGGGGAAGGAGGCGAGCGCGCGCAGCGGGCACGAGGTTTGTTCTCTTTTCCCTCAGGAGGCGATGCGAGTTCCTGAACTTCATGTGCAAAGCCAAAACAAACAAACAAGCAAACAAACAAGCAATCAAAGCCGAGAGTGGAAGCCATTTCCAGACGTGCTTTGTTAAACGCCGTGCCTCATTGCGGCAAAATTTCTAACAGAAAGGAAGTGATCGACTGTCAACCTTGTTCCGACGACTTGTGTTTTTTCTATAGTCAGCACTTTCCCCCCCTCTAGTCATGCCTCTGTTGCGCTTTATGCAGGTAGTTCTCGACTTTACGACCAAAATTGAGCCCAGCATTTATGTTGCCAAGGGAGGCATTTGTTAAGGGAATGTTGCCCCGTTTTACGGCCTTTCTCACCTCAGTTGTTAAGTGACTCACTGCAGCTCTTAAATTAGTTATGCAGTTGGAAGTGAATCTGGCTTCCCTATTGACTTTGCTTGTCGAAAGGTCTCAAAAGGTGAACACATGACCCCAGGACACTGCAACCGTCATACATATGAGTCAGTTGCCAAGCGTCCAAATCTTGATCACATGACCATGAGGATGTTGCAACAGTCGTAAGTGTGAAAAAGATCATAACTCATTTTTTTCAGTGCCGTTGTAACTTAACGGTCGCTAAGAGAACTGTTAAGTTGAGTAGTGTAGGTAGTCCTTGACTTACAACCATTCCTTTAGTGACTGTTCAAAGTTATGACTGGTCTTTACACTTACTACTGTTGTAACATCTCCAGGGTCATGTGACCAAATTCGGCTGTTGGGCAACTGGCATTTATTTATGAGGGTCCTGATGTCAAGTGATCACCTTTTACAACCTTCTGACAAACAAGGTCAATGGGAAAGGCTGATTGCCTTTGCAACCATGTTAACTAATTTCACAACTGCCATGATTCACTTAACTGGCAAGAAAGTTGTAAAATGGGACAAAACTCACTTAACTGTCTTGCTTAGCCCAAAATGGAAATTTTCGGCTCATTTGTGGTCATAGGCCAAGAGCTACCTGTGAAAGTATTTGCAACAAGTAAAGGTTAGTGTTCCATTATACCACTTCCATTTCTGTGCTTTTCATGTTTTAGTAGGATTCAGTTTTGTACTATTTCTAATGAAGATGCCAAGCAAAAAATGAACCACCTTAAAGTCAAGCTATGCTAATTCTGCTTCTAATACATTATACGAGCAGCATAATTTTTCTACATATCTTTTTGAGCTAAGCATTATGTTTGTTAGTGCCAATGGTAGTAGTAGACAGTGTATATACAACTTTTGTGATTATTTAACAGATTTCAAACATGTTAAGATTTGCTCCATAGGCATAACTATATTCAGAAATTGCTTGTTAAAATCAGCTTTACACCTTTTCTTTTCCAAGATTTTTACTTCATTTCCTGCCTCTTATACTTAGTCAGACCATAAAATAAGATGCAGAAATTGCTGAATACTGAAAAAAAAGTTATGCTGAAACCCCTAGTGGCAGCATTTCCTTTCTAATGAAACAACTGATGGCCTTCCATAGATTTTTTTTTCCTGTTAATGTTATGCTGCAGTGCCCATCTCATATTGAGGGTTTTTTTTTACAAGTATGGCCATATAATATAGAGATGGAATTTAAATGATCCTGCAAGTGGAAAACTTCTGCTTCTCTCTCTGAAAGCTAAAATAGAATATCAATTTGATAGAAAAGGGTCTAAAATTGAGATAAAAAGTGATGCTTATGATGTGGAATCTCTATTAGAATTATGCAGCAATGTCATTGCATTAGGGAATAAGCTTCATGGAATATACTGTACACTCCAGGGGTGGAATTCTACCGGTTCAGACTGGTTCTATAGAACCAGTTAAGATTCTGCGCAGTTTGGAGAACCAGCAAATTGTGCCCCTGGCTGGTCCCGCCCCTCTCCGTCCACCCCGCCTCTTGCTACCTGTCCAGTCAGTCCTCATCATACACATGCGTGACATCGCTGAATGCATTCTTCACCATCCAGTCACTCCTTAAGGTATTTCCCTTTTTTCCCCCTCCTTACGATCAGCTGTTTTGCGATCAGCTGTGCCAGGATCCCCTCTCTGTCTTATTGCTTTGCTCCGGAGGCTTCCCTGAGGCCCAGGAGGCAANCACTCCTTAAGGTATTTCCCTTTTTCCCCCCTCCTTACGATCAGCTGTTTTGTGATCAGCTGTGCCGGGATCCCCTCGCTGTCTTACTGCTTTGCTCAGGAGGCTTCCCTGAGGCCCAGGAGGCAAAAAGGGGTGCACGGGAGGGGTTGCTGCACATGCCCCCCCCACACTCCGTTTTTGGATTCCTGTGCCTCAGGGATGCCTTCTGGGAGCAAAAACACCAGAGGTATTCAGCAGGTTCTGACCANNTCTGGAGAACTGGTAGCGGAAATTTTGACTAGTTTGGAGAACCGGCAAATATCACCTCTGATTGGAGATTTTACAGTATCTTTCCCCTGCCATGGCCACCAAACAATGTCCGCAGAACCGGTAGTAAAAAATTTTGAATCCCACCACTGAAAAATGCTCCCCAGGAGGCTTCCATGAGGCCCAGGAGGCCAAAAAATGGAGTGCTGGGGGGGGGTGCTGCAAAAAAAGAAGCAATGCCCACCCAGTCACATGAGCACGCCCACCTAGCCACTCCTACCTAGCCATGTCCACAGAACCAGTAGTAAAAATATTTGCATCCCACCCCTGGTACACTCTATTTCCCCAATATCAAATTAAAGTAAACCCTCATTATGTCAGCATATAGCAATGGTATCATGAAATTGGATATCCTCATTACAAATTCCTTTCATGTTTCTGTTGCAGTTATCTATCAAAGAGTTGTTCAGGTTTTCATGTGTCATAATCATTCCAACTATATTTTCTTCCGGCTTTGCTGCAATCCCCTTCAACACAACACAAGAGCACTTTGCAACGAACTATCCAATACTTGAGGAAGAAATGCATAAATGAAAGAGAATCTGACATTAAGCAATTCTGCAAGTTCCTCTTGGCTTTGCCTCTCCTCTTCTCAGAATCCATCAGGAACATCTTGTAAGTTAATAATGTTCAATGAAGAAATGCATTGGAAGATAGCTCGTAATCAAAACTACTTGTCTCCAAAAAAAATATTAAATGAGTGGCAGCAAACAGATTCCAATTTGATCACAGCAGAGGGAAAAAAACACTTCAGAAGAGTAAAAGTAACCAATGCTTTATTGAGCTAGTTAATTGTTCAAAACTGAACAGCTGCTGAAATTGAGTAGATACCTTTCTCCTTTTTGGCATATTAGAATGCAGTTTTTGAACAAAGTTCTTGTTTTAGGTTTTATAATTTTCAATGTCTAATTGAAATNAAATTCCACATTGGTGAAGTCATAGTTCTTTGGTAACGTGACCTTTCTATTCAACATAGCAAAGCCACAATCTGGAAGAATAGCCCAACAGATCTTGTAAATAAATAATACCAGAGTAGAATTAATGGCTTCAATCCTACTATAAGCGTATAGATTTAGGCAACTGCCTGAACCAAATCCATATTCAATGATACATGTATTGTTCAGTTCTCAACAATTTGTAGAAATGTTAGGAAATTATGTTTTTCTTTCAATAATAATAGCAGCCTTCTAGAGACAAAAATATATGAGAAATATAGACAATAAAGCATATTGGCCAAGCTCATGTCCATCCATCTGTATTTAGTCTGCTCAGAATTCCTATCTAGTGTAGACTGTGACCAGCCTGGCTGGAAATATTAGGGGTTCATGGCTACAGCACCTCAGATTAGATACGTCTGTTTTAAGAAAACCAAAGCTTCCTATAGATTTGTTGTAGTTCAAAAAGGGCATCTGGGATTAATTTTTTTCTATATGATTCTACTAACTTATGATCAATTCCATTAGTAAGTGTTTCCTTATATTATACTTAAGCATCACTTGCTTTTCTGTGAAAGCAAAAAAAAAACCATTGGACATAAACAAAGGTTTGTTTTATTTATTTTGCTGCGCAAAGTGGAATGCCATTGTCCATAAAGGAGCTTATACAATAAATAAACAGAGCTGTAGCTGTAATTAAGCTTAAATAACAAGAATATTTATATTTTCTTTTTATTATTTGTACTTCTTTTCTCATTTTATTTTCCTTATATGCCTGTATACACTGTGAGACTGAAATATATGCACATACAATTAGGCAAACAAAGGAGGATTATGCTTCTTTTACTGCTAAACATCACATAGTGTCATTTAGAGGTGTTAAAATTTTAGATTGTGTAGAATTCGTAAATGACTTTGTTAGTTATGCTAATTAAATAATGAACTTCCTTAGTTAGAAATCTGAGGAGGAAATCTCATGAGTGAAGCAACACAATCAATGTAATATTATTATAATGTTTAATACTCTTTACCTTAAATATGGTATTTTGTGTTCTGAATATCTTTGTACCAGTATATAGTATTAAACATGAAAATTATTTCTGATTAACAGATTTCCTATAGAAGCCAAAATAGCTTTTCTTCAGAATAAAAGTTTACAGTGAGAGATTTGTGTAGGGTTTGAGAATGTGTTATTCGTACATAAGGAAAAAATCAAGCTTATAGAATGCTATGTTTACAGATCAGTTTTACAAAAGAATAAAATGTTATCTCAATATATTCATGCCTTAAGATAATAAGAGAGATTTAAAAATAATAAACCAAGATAATTTATAAAATAGGCTTAGACTTACTAAAGTTTTGAAAAAAAATTTGAGAAGGCACCAAAACCCCCAAAGTTAATTATTTGAAAAGTTTAAAGATCAAGAAAGTTAGAAGTAAATGGAAGGGATATAAAGTTGATTTATTTGATCAAGATTAAAATCAATATGTTATTATATCTAGTAAATCTTGGACTTCTGCTGACATCAGGATTAAAATTACAAGGTTTTATGGATTTTTTTTACAGATAAGAGATGGGATATGAGAAGAAGATACCATTTGTTTTATTTTAGGAGAAGATAATAAGTTATGAAATTGTTTATGCTTGTGATTAGGGTAAAAATTATATATTTTTTATTTTTCTGTTTTATTTTTCTGTATCTTCTATTTTCTCTGTTTATTATTTTATATATTTTCTAGTTCATTCATTTTTCATAATTGCTTTAGAATCTCAACCAGGCATATTAATGTTAGCATGATCCAGGTTTACAAAAAAGTAACATTTTTAAAAAGTGGCAAATGAATCTAAAATATTAGATAAGATAATGCAACTGAAATGGATGTGAATGAAGAAGATGGCTTAGCATCTCATAAACGATCACAGTGCAATTTCTAGTGTCCTTGATATTCTGATTTGTGGAATAGAAAGTAAGTGTTCTAAATGAAGCTGGATATAATGTGGATCAATGTGTTAACAGGACTGTCCATCTTTGTTCCTTCACAAACATACACTCACGTCTTTCTAATGGTTAAACTCACAACTCATTCTGCCAAGGCAATTTTATGACAATGAATCTATTGCTTTTCAGAGCTGACCTAGGTGAAAGTTCTAGGCCATTCCATTTTAATAAGCTCTTTTAAGTTAATTACTAGCAAAAGTAGAATGATTAAACTATCTCCATGAATAATTTTAAATTTTCTAGAAAATTTTAAAAATACTTAGTTTTAAAATAGTTACAATTAATAATTTAAATTAAAAATGTTCTAATGTAGATTCCAAAACTACCAAGAATATGAGATAAAACTGATACCCAATTTGTTTCATGTCATAGATTGGTTTTGTTGTCTGCAAGAAACCACTGTTACTCTATGAGTTTGAAGAAAAGCAGCATGGAATTCAGTTCTAAATACTTGGCCATCTGCTTGATAGAAATTGAAGATATTTAAATGAATATTGAAACAAAAAGGACACTAAACAGATTAAATTCAGAAAATGCAATAATCCAAGCTAAGAAATGTCATTGAATTCATTAATTTGGTACCACATTAGCTCAAATTGCAATGTGTAATGGAATATATGGATGACCTTGGGGAATGAGCGAAGTGATAGGAAACAAATCAGATGAGAGGCAGGAAACCACAGAAGCTTTTAAATCAGTGAAAGAAACTTAGGAAGGATCTGCCATAATGGATCAAGCAGTAAAAAGTGACACCAGGAAGTTTGTCCTTTCAGACTTACCAGATCCTGTTAATGTAGCATTACAATAAAGTAGAATTGGTTCATCTAGCCATGTTTCCAATCTGCTTTACCTGGGAGGGTTGACTCGGTGTTCTTTTTGGTCCATATACTGTTACTGTCATGCCCTTGGTAGAGTCGGANNNNGAGGGAGAGGAGGAACAGCCGACAGGGATGGAGGTGTGGCTCCAGAGGTTGTAGAGGAGGCTGGGAAAGGACAGAGGCCGGCTGGGCAGTCAGAAGAAGAACCAGGGCCATCCCCTCTGCATCCAAGGACCCGCAAGGAGGAAAGGAGAAGGAAATAACTTGGCTTACGAGAGGGGAAGCAGCCATGATCCTCCTCATTGGTTGCAGCTAGGGAGACTAGTATATAAGAGAGATGATTACAACACAGCGTTGCCAGAAGCAAAGCGTGTTTTATTTTGGGCTGAAGTTTTCTTGGTTGGTGTCCTTCCAACAGACTGTGNATTTCACCTCTATCTGCTCATTAAGTTCGGGCTGTATTGCTTTCTTTTGAAGACTATT
>AZIM01000793.1:364470-385799 GCA_000516915.1 Ophiophagus hannah
TTTGTCTCCAACTGAGAATTATTGAACAGTGGGGACAAGTTGGAGGCATTAAAGAACACTTATTTATGTTTTGGATTTAGTTACGTTTGTGTTACACTCTGGATCATCACAGTTACAGTAGAAACTTTCACTCATAACCAAGCCAGACCACTTGACTTAATAAATAAATAAGGCAAAGTTATATATAAATCTATGAGAAAATACTTTAAACAATATCTTGCTATTTTCATTGTTTTGTGAGCCTCCTAATTCTTTTATGTGAAGCAGTCAAATTTTAAATCTAAGCAGTATATACAGTAATATTTTTATGATAAACATTAATTATTTATAAATAAATAAAGATATAAACGGTGCCATCTAGCGTGACCTAGGAGTCAGGTTTTCTCCCCTGTGGCACCTCCAAAATGAGATGCCCTTCCAAAATTTATGTGGCCCCTATATTTTTGGCATTCCATAAAGCCCTGAAGCTCTGGTTGGTCTTTGGGTTAAAAATGGATGGAGTCCCTTTTGGGATGTGTCTTTGTTTATTTTTGTTTATAGTTGTATAGGGTGGGCAGATCCAATTTGTTCTGTTTTATAATGGGCTTTTTTTTTTACACTATTACGTTGTGAACAGGCCAAAATCAGATGGATCAGGGGATTAAGATGAAATAAATAAATCCTTATTCATTTGAATGACAAATGAATTATAATTTTAATTCATAACTTTGTGATATTTTGAATATTCTCAATATAGGGATTTTCAACAATTGTTTCATAAAATGTCTTTATATAAAACTTTCTACTTTGCTTGTTCTTCAACAGTGAGATTCTAAGGTATGCTAAAACTTTAAGAACTAAATAAAATAAATAAATACAAATACAAATACATTTAGAATTCTATTACTTGAATTTAATTTTACATGTTTGATTCATTTAAAATTGTTCTCTACTTCAATGGTATGTTCAGTTCTCAAGTAATAGCTAAAGTAATCATTATGTTGATTCTCAAGTAATAGCTAAAGTAATCATTGCATGCATAAGCGCACAATCGTGCCTACCNNCCCTGTCCTATTGTCCCCAATTATTCATATCCATTTCCTGTATTTATACTTATGTTATTATCTTGTAAGCTATTGACAAATAAATAAATAAAAATAAGTTAAAAATTCAATTTTTTTCTTTCATATAGTTATAATGGTTTTTAGCATTGAGAAAATAACTTTCTAACAATTGTAATGAAAATCTGAAAAATGCAAAAATAAATATTAAAATGTTATGTATATACAGGTATTCCCTTGGGTTACAATCACTCATTGAGGAACTGGTCAAAGGGAAGGCCATGCTGAACAAATTGTATTTATAACCACTCTTCAAAGCTTTGGCGATTGCAATATCCCCATGGTCACATGTTTGCAATTTCCTGTGTTCCCATTGCCCCAGCAATACACTGCAGCCCCTGCTGAACCAATCTCCATTTTGTAGCACTTGCCACAGCCCCTGCCAGCGTATCTGAGCCCCTCCCACTCCTCCCATCCCTGAAGCACCTGCTCTACAGCACCCACATATACCCCCAGTCTTTGCCTGTAATTTCTCTCTCTTGCTGCTTAATAACCCAGATGGTCTTGAGTAACAATGGTCTTTGGGACTGTCAGGATTACTAGCACTGTGTGATGTGGTCACATTGTTATATTATGTGATATTGTGCTTTACCATTAGATCGGTTAGCAATGGCATTCCCAGTCCCAAGTACATCATAACCCAAGTACATGCTGTACAGTATCCCAAAATATCTGCCTGGCTGATTCAGTTTGACAGATTTGGCACACTTAGGGTTCTCTCGATCAGACTATTGGGACCCCAGAAGCATACCTTTTCTCCTTTGGAATTAAGTTGCCCTCAAGTTCTGAACAACTCCTATCCTCCTGGTATTCTGAAAACGTCTTTGCCAGGGATGACTGATGTCTCATTTTTATCTAGATTATTTTCTTTTTATCTAGGTTATTTCCTGTTTATTATCTTGCCATCTCTGTCCTTTTTACTTCTTGTCATTTTTTACATCTTGTTTTCAGCTGGCATATAAATTTTAATAATAATAAGAAGAACTGGTGGGAGCATATAATAGAGAAAATAATAGAAAATGAAAAAGCTAAAGTGCTCTGAGCCTTTGGAATTCAGATAGAAGTGCCATACAACACCCCAGACTTAACAATTGTCTATAAGAAAGACAAAAAAGTCTGGATAGTGGATGTGACAGGACTCAAAGGTAGCAGAAGAGAAGAGAAAGAACCTGAGAAAATCATAAAATGTAAAGACCTGCAAATAATTGTGGCAAAAGAAAGCAAAGATAGTAGCAAAGAGATTACCAATAGTAATAGGCACCTTGGGTCCAATTCCAGAACATCTGGAAAACCATTTGAACATCATCAATATTGAAAAAAATCACCATCGGCTAATTGCAAAAGGCAGCTTTACTTGAAACAGCTTATCTCCTGCAATGATACTTTTAATACCATCACACAGCATTTTGCCTATTCCAGGTCCTTATAAAGGACTCGATTGGTGGATAAAAATGCCAAATTCAGTCTAAACGTTTGCCTGACTATGTGATCAACCATAATTATAGTAATAGGTCTATGTAGCATTTCAGACATAAGTAAAAAAATACGTTTCCGAGCATGTGAAAATGTAAACCTAATACCTTGTCGCAAATCTTTATAGCAACTACATTTTCCCCTTGGATTGCACACTGCCTTTTGCATATATACATACACATACTCTTACAGATGATACTGTAATTATGAATTAAACATTACAATGCCTTTGTGATACAGGAACATTCATTTTCCATTCTTGGTTCTTTAGAATAAAAATGTCCCATATCTTCAACTATATGCTGATAGTTTAGTGATTTATTTCTCATCTAATTTTGCTAGACACTACCTACTAGAACCTATCTTAATGAATTCCAGGAGGAGTTGTCTGTCAGTTGCTTTCCAAGAAGCTGATACAGCATATCTTTCAGCAACAGGATTTGTTTGGCTCTCATCCAATGCTCAATCAAATGTTAATGTATTTTAAAATCCAATTCTCTACTAGTAAATAAGGAATACTGAAACTCATAAATATATGCAGGAATACAGACAGTAGATGGTACAAACACATAGAAGATCTTCCGGGAGGCTGAGGAATGAAACCATACCCTACTTTTAGGAAGAAATTGCTTCAGATTTGCTAATAACAGCAACTGCCATAAATATTTTAAAAAGTGGAAATATTTATTTCCAAAATGAGAGCATAACATAAAGTTTAGTCCACCTGCTGCTTTTTTAATATATAAATATATGAGAAGGAGATGTTTAATTCTAAAATAAAACACAAAGATAAGAAAATGCAGTATTTTAAAAAAGAAAAAACTATGGACATGAATACATGTATAGAAAATACCCATATACAACTTGACTAATTTTGTAATAAAAAGAAATATTGCCTTCAAGTTATACTTGAGTTTTGCAGATTTGCCTGGATCATCTATGCTCCTTTCTTGATTTATTGTGGAAGTCCTTTACTATTGTCTTCTTTGGCCATATACATTTATTTTTAAACTTCTCTTTCTTTCTACAGGCCTGGGCTTCCTAAGTGGTTCTCCATCCATGCAGTAATCAGCCACATCTGTTAGATTTCTGTATCATGCAATAAAATTACTTTATCCTTTCTCTTTGAAAGGTAAGCTGTGCAAGTTAGTTCAAAGTGGAAACCAAATAAATAATTACATGTAAATTGACCATCTACTAAATATTTATCATTATCAGTACTGATTTCTCCCATCAGCTACAACAGAAGTTCTATTCAGAGATGTCCTGGTAAGGGAAGTGAAAGATAACTTTTTGCTTCTTCTTCAATCTCCCTAACGTGGGTCTTACAAATCTACAGTTATAGCAATTATTAGGGAGATTCAGCAAAATCTGTCACTTTTCTGTCAGCTGCAGCTCTCTGCCATATTAAAAAGTTCCACAGGGTGCTCACTTCAGCAGCACTTAGGCTAAAATTGGAATGAAACAGATGTTTAGCAAAAAGTTTCATAAAGAAAAGGAGCTTTGCTCCATAAAAGAAAGGACCACAGGCATACAAGAAGTCTGCTGAGCAGTGAGGCTTTTTTTTTGTTCCGAATCAAGTGTCTTTCTACTGGCCAAGATCTCAGAACTTACATCTTAGCTGGAAAATATTGGAATGTGCCTGTTGCTCAAATCTGTATTTAAACCCCATTTAAGAAATGATTTATTATTCCCTTTCTAACATAAGTCTTTGTAATGCATTGTATTACTTGTCTGACTGTTTTTTGAAGTATGACCTACATTGTCTTCTTTTCAGTTTGGTAAAAACTAACATGCTTGAATAAATTCTGTTTTGAGCTGAGGGCCTAAAACTACACACTGCCCATCACTCACAACAAAATATAAAGTAAGGGTCTGGGTGCATTAAGAGTTAGAATGGCACCAAATTAATAACAAAAGGCAGATATGAATGAATGTAATCTTTATTATTTTTCATACACTCATTTATACAAACAGATAAAGTTACATATACTCACAGGCTTGCTTGGCTATTGAATTTCTTCTATTTCCCATAACTATTATTCAGCTTTCCCAGAAATCTTATTAACCAATGGAATATTTGTATTCCGCCCCAACAATGGAACAAGCAGGGAATAGATTGCAGAGAATTATTTGTTAGAGAGGCTAAAATACAAACCTTCAGTATCTGATGAAAGGCCAGCTACCTCTTACTTTTTATGTATTTTGTAGTTGCAATAGCCTTACTCCTTTAGATTAAAGTAAAATCAACCTACAAATACTAACGTACATATTTAAAATATATATAACTAAAAAGACAGGAGCATGAATGAAATTATATTTCAGTAAATAATTAAATGAAAGCCTGAAAGGTTGATCTAAATAAGATTTTATAATGTGTCCAGCAAGTAAAAAAAAGCTTCAAAGGCTGGTGCCAAAGCCGAAAAACCTTCACTGAGTGAATAATTCTAACATATATGCCAGAATATATATGCTCGAACAACAAGATGGGCAGCATATACATTTAACAAATAAATAAAAATATATGTATAATTAAAACATGTTAAAAATAGCAGCTCACAGATTGGAAGAAGAGATCTACACACCAACATCAAAGAAAGCAGACAGAACAGAGTATGCAGATTCATGCCTAATGCTTAGGAACATCTAACACAGATTAAAGCTGTACATTGCCAGATGCTGAAGCTGATTTTAGAACAGATTGAGGAACACTAAACATTATTGCTGATGCATGGTGGATAACTGAGAAAGCCAACAAAGTCAGCATGTTTTCCATTGACTACGGAAAGGCATTCAATTGAGTCAACCATGGTCTATCATGCAATACCTACTGGATATAAGGATAGGAAACCACAGTCTAAATAGAACATGTTCTAGATAGATTGGCATTAAGTCATCAATGGAATCAGACAAAGCTGTATTCTATGTGCTGAATATATATTGAGGAAGCATCAGTAACATGCCGCACTGATAATACTACTTTTGGATGCCTGACAAGGGACAGTTATTTACAATGGTTTCAGTGTCCCGGGGCCATGTGATCACCATTGGCCATCTTCTCAGAGGGCTTCCTGCAAGTCAATGGGGGAAAGCCAGATTTATTAACAACCTCAAAATTTGCTTAAAAGCCATAACATTGAGTGTATCTCACTTAAAAACTGCATTGCTTAGCAACAGAAGTTCTAATCCCAGTTGTGGTCATTAGTCGAGGATTACCTGTAAAAGACTAACTTGCTACTTCACTGATGGTTATTTTTCTGCTTCATGATAGACTTTTCATGGGCATGTTACAGTATACAGATTGTTTTATTCTGTGTCTCCCATTCATTGCATTCACTAGGGAATTATTTGGCACCCACAAATATCCATGAAATCTGTGCGATCAGACAGTTCACAGACATATTCATTGAACAATTCTAATTTAGCTAATTTCCTGGCTGCCAATATACCCTGCTGTTTTATTCCTGGTCTTCCTTCTGAACAGAATCTCATCATAGTGCCCACCAGGAGTCTGTGGGAGTTTCTCTTTTTAACATATTAATTGTTTTCTCAAAGAGGAACTAATTTGAACATGAAAGAAAGGGAAAGGGAAAGACGATATTTTAAAAACCTACTAGAATAGCATAGACAGACTGCTTTAAAGAAAGAAGTTTCTAGCAGAAAAGAAAGGCTTTGTAGGAGCTTCTCTTTTTCTATTTAATAAAGCAAAAGACATTTTTTGTAGATTTGTGTACTAATTACTGTATTTCATAATTCTTAATCAGTAGGTATAAAATAATGGAAAAGTAGAATAAACTATGTGTCTCTTGTTCTGTAGAAATTTTCTGAAAGATTTATTGTCTTATTACATTTTAAATGGTTGCTGACATTTGCTTATAAAGCATTTATTCTAAAACAAGAGAGCATTTTCTCCGTTTGTTCTGATTTCCTACTGGGTAGTGGGTAAGTATCCATAGGAAAAAAAAGGCTATCTGAACATCTGTTTTCAGTGCTTCAGCTGAACTATTCTGTTACTCATCTTTAGTAAACTCATATTGGAGAAACAGGCTTTTACCTTAAATTCCAAGTGCAAGTGTATGAATGTTTTATTGGTTTTGTTACATTTACTGTAGTTTGTGAGCCACCCAGTGTTATGTTGTATAAGATAGGCAACTATATAATTCAATTAAATACATATTCTTTACAGCATGGAAAATAATTTGCCTCTCCATTCCTAATTCACTTTTTCACAAATGGGGACTGAGAAAAGAGTATATAACAATATGAGAGTGATTAGTTCTGAATCGTGAAGAGTCATTGTTTTTGATGTGATTATTTTTTATTCATTGGAACAAATATAGTCTAGAACTTTTTTTGTATAAATTAGCCTTTTTGATATACAAGTGATAACAATAAACAAGGAACTACATTTTTCATTGTAATACATTTTGCAACAGAGGTGTCAAATTTAATGAATGATGTTGTGAATAAGTCTATTCTTTGCTTGGAGATTAAGCATTCTTATTTTCCCCTGTGATGAGAATCCAACTCACTTCTACAAAATGTCCACAGATTTAGCTTGTCATCCCAAAGCTGCTACTTTAAAGATGTTTTTAGGTTTTATAATTGTCTTCAGTTTCTGTATTGGCTAATACAAAGACTATGCATTGTGAGTAATCACTTGTTATTTGGCCTATGTCAGTTGTGGCTGATGAAAGGTACCTGGGAATAACTGAATATTTTGCTGGCTAAGACTAACAATGCATCAGGAAGGGCAATAGAACAAAAGGTTTTGTTTGGACCTTCTGTAAATAAACAAATCTCTATATTGTTTCTACACCTAAGAGCACTTAGCTTTAAGTTCTAAAGTTGACTAAATGAGTCCTGTGCACTTAGAATGAAAATACTAATCTTTCATTATTTTTGGTTCATAATTGTAAAGGAATTTAGAGCTGACATAGAGGAAGATATGAGTTAGTCATATCTGGGCAAGATAGAATCAGAGATAAAAGGAAACATGAGGAGAAAAAACAACCCCACTTTGATTTTGTTTAATATAGTATTGTAATGACATGTGAGAAAGATCTTGGAAGATATGGCAAATAAATCCTACCCAGGAGATGATCAGATAACAGAAAGCATAGCCAATAGTTGGATAAAGGACAGAACAAAAAATTCAGAAGAAACTTTCTCTACTTTCTTAGGTTGAAGTGGGGACAGAAGAATGCACTTTAGGACTTGCAAGATTCTGTTAATGTATTCTTTGTTGGATTACTAGGAAAATTCAAATGGAAATGGATTATTCTTAGATCTCCTGAACTTTACATTTGTGCTTCTGGCTTCTTTTTTTCAAATTACCATAAATACTTCGTTATCAGAATTTGATTGCATGTGTGTCACTGTAAAAAAAGCACAGAACATTATGAAATGATCATTTTTAAAAATTAAATTATGGGGAGGTAGAGGGGTTAAGCGGTAATTTGGGACATGGTAATAAAACTTCATTGACATCAAAGGAGGATTTTTTAATTATCACTTTCCCATGCACGCATTGAGTGTCTAAACCTAAAGTCTGTGTGTAGAATAAGAACTTACGTTTATCTTATCCAGAAGCAATGGCCTTGCTTGATACAATTTGGATTATCATGTGTTTATTATATAGGCATTTCCTGTATTGGATACTTTATCTCTGATAGTGTCAGGCAATTTTGATTGGAACAGCCCACATGTTTCTAAGTAAGTAAATAAAAAGTTAATCATTGTTCCCTGCTATCTTTTTATACAGCTAAGGGTATTGATTTTGAAATAAAAAATCATAAGAACTTGTTTTCTTATTAGTTATTTTGATAGACATCTTTTTAAAAAATGGAGGCTATACTTTTGGTAAACAGGAAATAAATAATGTTGGTGTCTACTTCCTTCAGATGCTGCTCCTGGCCTATTTATCAGTAGGCAGTTATCTTGCTGGTGTTATGTCTATCACTTAGGAAATGTATAAGCTGATAATACAACCTGCAAAATAGTTGCTAGGGAAAAAAAGATTTCTTTTCAGTATTACTTAACCTGTGGCTATCTAGCTTCCCAGTTCATTCTCAAGGATTATAGTAATACATGGTATAATTTCCTCACAGCATACTGGATTCTGACTAGCAATCCCCAGAGTAAAATTCTCATTCAGCCATGAAGCTAACTGGGTGACCTTGAACTGATCATTATCTGTCTAGCATTCACAAGATTCTTGTGAGGATCAGATGGCTAGAGGGGGGTTAATATGCTGCTGCTTGTAGATTATTAGAGGAAGAACAAACTAGAATGCGTAACAAAGATATAACAAAGGAGAAATAATTATAACAGCTCAGTAGTTTCATTTTTTAATTTTATTTTAGTGCCATGCATCTAAAGCAAGTAGACCGATTACTGCATTTGAAACATACAAAAAAATTATTTCTAGGTAATATTTTGCTCCAGCAGTAGCTGCAGATGGTAAGATGACTCAAATAATAAAAAATGTTGTTTATTATGAGGTACAGTCTAAATAGCTGCATCTTTCTCTCTAACTGAGTACAGATGCAGTATTAAGGTTCTACGCTGTTACAACTGACCTTTGGTGAGATAATTTATTCATCTGGATCTCATCAGATATGTAGCCATGGAAATAGAACCATTCAACACATCTTCAAGTTATGGCGTATGATTTCATATACAAACTAAGGGTATGTATTATAACAGGCTTATATTTCTCTAGAATACTTTAAATACTTCAACATGCAGTCACAATGTGATTGTTTCTGCTTATCTTTTCTCAAAAACATAGAGGATAGTGATTTTATCTTCTAAAAACCTTGCAAAATATGAAAACCATTTTCTCAGCTTTAAACATCTGTCCATTTTGGTCTCTATCCAGTTCCCAGTGTTTCTCAATCCTGCCTCGGGAATTCTGGGAGTTGACGCCCACATATCTTAAACTAACCAAGGTTGAGGAACACTGCAGTTTCTAACAGTAATAACATGCCATTCTGAATCAGCTTTTTGAATGTTTCTTTGGTTTTGAATAACTCATTGCTATGCATTTGCCATTTTCAAATTCTTCATTTAACTTTAATTCAACACAGTAGTATAGCATAAACAAAACTAATCAGAAATAAAGTTATAATCCGGCCATCTGCCCAGGACATTCCAAGGATTATTTTCTTAAAGATAAACTTCAGAGTATCATAGGATTCTCATTACTAAATTGCAGAATTTATCAATAATCAAGTAAGACAAGCCTCTTTCACAATTGCATTTCTTTTTTCTTTGTATTGCAATTCATAAAACACGTGCATCTGACTTTCTTTAGGAGGGGAATGTTTTTGAAAGTTTACCAGTCTGTATATGATACTTTTTTTGTATCCAGATAAGTAAAATTTGGATGAGGAAAACATGACAAATTGCATCCAGTTTTGGTAGCCACAGTATAGAAAAGATGCTGAGACTCTAGAAAGTATGCAGAGAAGAGCATCAAAGATGATGAGGGGGGCTGGAGGCTAAAACATAAAGAATGGTCGCAGGAATTAGGTATGTCTAGTCTAGTTAAAAAAGGACTAAATATTTGAATATGATAGCATTGTTCAAATATTTGAGGGGCTGCCACAAAGAAGAAAAGAGCATTATTTTCTAAACCACCAGAAGGCCGGACAAGAACCAATAGACTGAAACTAATAAAGGAGAGAAACATCCTAAGGAGAAATTTCCTGACAGTGAGAACAATTACCCAGTGGTAGTTGTGGGTGTTTTTAAGAAGAGATTGGACAACCATTTGTCCAGAATGGTATGGCAGGGGTCTCCTGCTTGTGCAAGGGGTTGGACTCAAAGACCTACAAAGTCCCTTCCAACTCTGTTATTCTGTTAAAATATAGAAGACTTTGAGAAGTTAGGTTTGTTAATTTCATTTAATGGAACATTAGTATACACCGTTTGAAATGGCACTGCTTTTATTAAAGAAAAAATCTACTGTATTGTCTTTGACGTAGTAATATCCTTTTTAATCTGCGCTACATTTTTCCTTTCTTTGTTATTTTCACAATATTATAAAGTACTACGTTTTTATATACGGTAAATGCTTTTGAACATTTTTTACTGTGGTTCTTGCTGTGCCTTAAAGTATAAGTCTTCTTTATAGCTCTACTCCTCAATGCCATATTTAATTATAATTTCATTTCAGCCTTTCTGGCAGCTGAAGTTCTATTGAAAATCAGTGCTTAGAAAATAATAAAAAAATAGAGAACAAGGAAAGATTTGAATAAGGCCCTGAATATCACGTTATAAAGCAGAGTGCTGTTACTGATAAATCACTAAAGAGGGATTCATACGTCTCTACTGACAAGCTGCTGCATAAAAGTATGTTCAAGCACAATGCTAAAGTCTCATGCTGAAAAGAAAGATATATCCTTAAAAAAATATCTTTTAAAAGGATGACAAGGCTATCTGAAGGAAACTATGTTGTGCATTCCCAGGCAATGGAAGTGGCCAAAATTTTGGCACATGAAAACTAAATGTAATTGAAGAACAACCTGGCTTCATTTGTAAATCTTTGTTCTTGACCAAAAAGAGAGATATCACAAACAGAACATAATAACCAATATATTCAAAGTATAAAATGTGAACATTCTAGGTCCGGTAACTGAAGAACTTGAAAATTTATATGAGTCAATGTTCAAAATAAATCTTTTGCCATTTAATATCAAAAATTCACTATCTGAGAATCCGTCTTAACACTCTCGTATTCCATAGAGTGTAAAACTTTATGGTGGAATATATGCCCAATTTCCTCTCTAAAAATATTTTGAGTATTAAGAGTTGGAAAGTTTGTAGAGTTGCAATCTGGTTGTCAGGAGTTAAATGGATGCCAGGTTCAGAGAAATCATTATTCAATTCAAAAACTGTAACCAGGAATTTTTCTCAGAATTAGTTCTAAATCTCTGGTGCATTACTTGACTGAATGAAAGCTATCAAGAAGGCCTTGACTCAAAGGGCAATCAGCAAGTGCAAATGACATTGCTGCTTTAATAAGCATTCAGGATAGAACTAATCATTTTATCATTAAAAGAGTTGGACAATTCATTTGCTTCTGAAATGAATGAAAGAAAGAATATAAAGGACTATTTATAAGAGTGATTTTAATAGTGAAAAAGACAAGGCAAGAACATACATTTTTGAAACAGATGTCTATCATCTTCATGTTATTCTGATTCTATTATTTATGCTAATTTTAGTTATCATTTCATTGACTCTACTATATTCTGCTTGTTTAGACCCTTTCCCTTTGAATGACATGCTTGATTGTTTCTTGCTTTCTTGACAATTTTTTCTCACTATACACATTATCTCCCTCTCAAACTCCTTTTTCCTTATAAAAATACACAGAATTATATTTTACATAGAATTACAATAATAAGTTTTGCTTATTCACAGCTGCTTTCATTTCACTCTTATGCTATGGATCCTTTTCTTACATATTAGCATAATTCTACATATTATTTTCAATTATTTCTAAGTAACTTTTTGGAACTTCTATTATTACATCTCTTTTCCATTAATTCTGTTAGTAGAATACTCTACCTTGGAAAATCTCTAATATATAACTCCTGTAATCATTGTATCCTTTTCTGTTTCTTTTTTCCCCCAGGTTCTGCACTTGTCACTACCAATACTGGATGCCACATTCACTGATTCTTTTAGTCCAAAAAGACCAGTCAGTTCTTTTTATTTACATGTCTTTCCTTGCCTATTAATTCATCTTACATAACAGGCAGAGTTGGACTGCACTTTTGTTGACAAGGGGTTTGCTGGTCGTGAGCATGCGCTCACTCGCTTCGCTTGCACACGCCACTTTGGGACTGAAATGCAGGTTCAAACAGGCAGCTAATCGACTGAAGCAGGTCTGGTGAGTACAGCAGGGTGGGACAGAACTCATCTGGGCAGCCTGGGCAGGGGAAAAGTTAGTTAGAAAAAGCATCAAACAAGGGCGGGTGAGCAGCCCAGCCAGAAATCACAGCTGGGATCACCAGAGATTGCTGACCATCCAGCAGCCACCACTACTAACGGGTTAGTTTTCTTTATCCTGTGGATGCATTTGTTCACAATGTTGCACAGTTTCCCCCCAGAATCATATCTGATTCTTCACTTATCACAGTTTACTGGAACATAACATTCAATTATTACTCTCTTCAATATTCTACTATCATTAGCACTCACAATGACACTGTTCCTTGTATATTAGCCCTTCCATTCATAATTACACCTACATTTCCTTTCTGCATGCATTCATTAACACCACTCAAAATTATGGCATCTACATTTCAATATACTGCATTCTTTCCCTTTCTCTTAGTCTCTCAGAGACACAACATGGATATTTCTCTTCCTTTCATTAAATTTACTAAGGTCCACAGCGCCCCTTTCCATTTACTTCTCTTCCATTCTAAATTTATAAATCTTGCATGTATCACATTTACGATCTGATGGATATATAATTGTTAATCTCTATGCCCATTATTGAGGTTTTCACATAACAGTTTTTAGAGAAAGTCTAGACAAGGTTATCAACCTTAACTGAATCTGTGCCATAAGCGTAATTCTTGTTAATGCTAAGGCAGTACTGTTCAATTTTGTTCCATTCTAACCTCAAGGCAACAAATGCTACGAAATATGAGGATTATCTCAAGATTGCTTAGTTACTATATGAAAAATCAAGTTTCTAATCCAGAAATTATCTTGCTGGCCAACACATGTAGCTCACACTCACCAATTTGGAGGACCATGTAATGTATTGGTGTACATGCAGGATATCTCTTTCTTATTAAAATTGTTTGGGGCAATGATTCAATTTTTTCTGTGTATTGTATAGAACTGTGTTTTCCTGTAACCTGTTTATTAAATTCTTGCTTGTCATATCCTCAGCTGCAAGTTAGATTATGAACTGCAGCTTTTTTCAGAATTATGCTTTATTTTTGTTTTATTATCTATATTTTATTTTCTTATTCTTTTGTTCTTATTCTCTTTTTCTTATTTTAAAAATGATTTGAGTTCCACACATTTCCTAAAGCTCACATTCACAATCAATCTTTCTTTCTCATCCCACTCCTCTGTTTCACTTTATATAATTCTCATGATTATTTTATTAATCTATAAAGAGTGTCAGGATTGTATTGAACAGTAACTACAGCCAGTTATGGAATGCATTTATTAGAAATAAAGAATTATGTCTAATTTTATAATCTGTTTCATGGTTCTTATTGCTTTTTTTAATCTACTGTTTTCCTCTTTTGGCCTGGAACAGTAATATTGCCTTCAAACATTTTTGTAACTCACCATTTCTAACATTAAGTGTTTGTTTATTTTATTGCTATCCTGTCTATTATTCAGGGACTCATGGCGGTGATCACANCGGTGATCACATCTTTCCCTTCTCCTGTTTTTCTCCACAACGACAACATCATGTGTCCCCAAAGTATGCTCCATTGATGAAGTTGAATTTGTATATTTTGACTCCTAGCATACATATCATTCAAGATAGCTTGACAATAATTAAAGCCTAGCAAATATTGTTATCCATGATATTTGTTTAAACCCAGAGTCAATCCTAGCAAAAGCCCGACCGTGGCATTGTTAGAAATCCAGGACTTATTTTGTTAATTGCACAAAATTAAATGGTATGGGTGACTGNCATTTCCAATTAAATGAACAAGCAAGGATTTACACAGAACAAGAAAGGAGTTTTACACAATTGTGGAAAGAGGTGAATAAATTGGCTAGGGTGTCTAATCTAAACAATGCTGTTATTTTGCTGTTAGCCTGGCAAGGAAAATGCCTATGCTAGGAAATGTCAAGCATGATGAAACCTGCAAGTGTATTAATTATTAACTTTCTGTCTCTCAATTCATCCATCTGATATGAATTCAATTCATAACCTGACCCACAGTAATTGCAATCAAAGCAGTTGTTGATGCCAGGTTAAGCAAGCTACCCTCTCTGTTTGTTTTTCCTAGAAATGAGATGCTGCCACATCAATAAATTATAGTTTGCTGAGATACTCANTATATTTATATATATATATATATATATATATCAATCAGTTATTCTTTTTTGTTTCTCTGCTGCTGCATATCATGTCGCAGTTATTTTGAAGAGTAGATGCACAGAGTTTAATCTGCCATTTCATAGTGTCTGATCCAAAGTGACCTTATTAATTTTTTTCTATATTTATAGTTCCCAAGTAGTGCTCAAGGATTTGCTTATGACATATTATTGAAAGCTAGAAGTCATCTAGAATTCAGATGCCTGGTAAACCAGTTTTGCCATTATAAATCAAATTGAACACTGATGTCAAAGGTGGTGGTTTTTTGGCATGTATCTAAGAACTGCAGAATAACTTCTTATGATGTCCATAGGGCAGCTTATTATGGGAGGGGCTAATCCTCTGGAATGCTTTTCCCCACACCCCCGACATTTGCATGCTGCTTACATTTAAACACTCTAAGTCACTGGTGTCCTTTTTTTGTCTCCATCCAGGCTTTCTCTTTATATATAGTGTTTGTTTGTGTCTTCTTTTGTTTACCTTTTCTCCAGCATTCTGCTATTCTGTGAATATTGCTGCGATTTAAGTCACTTGAAGATCACAAGTAATAAGAAGATCTAAGTGGTTTTCTTTCATTTGACTTTGCTTCTCAATCCTCATTTTTATAGAATCTCACCAAATTCCAATTCTTTCTGCTGCAGCATGTGGTAACATAAAATAATGAAATCTTTGTCTTCTAAGTTGTTAAAAGCTCTATTGTTCCAGAGCATAGTCTAGACTATGTTACTGCACATGCAACATAAGGACACATGACTATGGAGAAGCAAATGATTAAACACAACCAAGGTTAGCAGAAGAAAATTGGTTGGTAAATAACCAAGAAACAAACTGTGCCAAATTGGTATTTGTAAAGTTTCATGAAAAATGCACATTGTGCATCTATTCCAATTTTAATATGACTATTTCATTTCTTTAATTGAAGACATTTTTATTGAAGACATATAAGTTTTGATAGTTTCTCATTTGTTATTGTTGGCATTCTTATTAATCAGTTACTGGAAATTATAGTTTTCTACTGTATTTACACAACACATTTAAACTGATTCTTGTTTAAGTAATATTTGGATTTCCCCTATACATTCAGCCATAAAATAATCAAATGGGCTGAGTTCAGAAAGCCACAACACCAAGTTTAAAACTACAGTAACTACGTCTACCAATGCAACTATTAGGTTGCAGAAGGGAAATAATATTCTCCCTATATCCATGAGTCAGAACAGACAAGTTAAAGTTGTCCAACCTTCAAAGGGAAGGAGACAGATTAAAAAACAGGTTATTGACTTTTTCTGTGGGGTGATGGGATCAATAAAACACTTTTATTGATAAAATAAAAAACATGTATGCTAGAAGGGGTTACTATCAGTAAAATGTATGGGCTTGGGATCTCCTTAGAAAATTAGATTGTAGAAGCACTGAGTCAATCCATAATCTGCTGCAGATTCTACATTCCTGCAATAAATGTCTCATAATTTAAACTGATTTATTAAGTCCAAAATAACATTTCCAGAGGATATATACCTATAACCTTGTGAATCTTGGGATCCTTCTTTCCTTGAATAGTTCTGTGATCACTGTAATTGTGCATGCCTGTAAAAGATACATTTTGCATTTATCTAAAGCTTTGATTCCTTATTTAAGTATTTTTCTCACAAAAAACAAATAATGTTTTTCACTGTCCTATGTGAAAATAGGCATTTTAATGCATAAAACTGGACATGAAAATATCATGCCACACATACTGTAAGGATAGGCTCAGGTTGAATACAAATTCCTTTCTCTTTTATTGAAAAAAGCGAGAAGTGGGGTATTAATCAATATTCTAGCCCACTTTAACCATTTTGATTTAATGTGGTTAGAAAGCAGGATCAAGGACAAGCATATCATTTAAGGATTTCTCTTAAATCTTTAGCAGAAGGGCTTCATTACGGATCTCAGCAACATCTATGCTGGTTGCAGAACTCTGGGGATATGTTTAAAGAGTGTTCAGGTTGTCATGAAATGTGCCAAACATTTTGCTGGCTTTACCCAGTTACTAGGCTACCTAGAATCAAACCATTTAAGGGATGTCACTTCCTTGAGTCCCAAGGAATAAATTCCAAAGTGGGAATTAGGAATCCCTATCACTGCTATTGCAACAATCATCATCATAATTATCATCAACACCTTTGATGCCATATCCAAAATCTCCCATTTCAAAAAGTAGATTTCAACATGATGATATATGGTATAAGTGAGATTTAAACTGATAATAGATTCTAGTTTTCTGCTAGCATACAACAACTGATTTCTTGCTACAGTATATATTACGCTTATTATGTAGTAAGAATAATAAATACTGTCAAGCATAATGACATTATGCACTGAATTCCTAAATTGTAATTAAAAATGTCATTTTTCACACATCCCTCTTTTTAAATAACAGTTAAATTACAATTGGCATCATCAACAATGAATCTAAAGCCTGATTTTTTTTCCCTTTTCCTGCTAGATATCCCTAAAGATTGAGTTCAAAGGAGAGAACAGAGACTCACATGTAATTCCATTTTATCTCTTGCTGCCTTCTAATCTTCCTCCATTATTGATGGGGTTTTGTCAGCAGCTTTTTTGAGATGGGAATTTCCTTTTTATTCACTTAAAGGAAATCAATACTGTTTTAAGAAACCCAGTGTTTAATTCTCTGCCAGTGATGGGAAGGAAAAATTGCCTTTCATACCAACACAGGTCACAATATCATTGCTTTAAAATGTATTTTACTGTAACATTGCTATTTCAGTTACATTTTGACAAATGTAATAGAAACTAGGAAATAATTCTAATAGGAAAAGATTTCTCAGTACTTTAGGAAAATATATATTAATATAATATATTATTATATATATAAAATTTGCTTTTGAAATATAAATGAGATTACCAACTTTAAATTAATGCTGCTTTTTCAGTGAGAGAGAAAAATCTCCTTCCAACTGAAAACGATTTGATTTGATTAGTACTGATGACTTTCAAACTGTCTGGTCAAAGCAGTATGTGGTTTTAACTAAGTTTCTCTGCCTTCACAATTTTGCAAAATTAAAGACCCACCCCAATAAACCTTATCACCAGAGGTGGTATTCAGCAGGTTCTGATCAGTTCTGGAGAACAGGTAGTGAAAATTTTGAGTAGTTTGGAGAATCGGCAGTAACCTTCCCCAGGAGTGGGGTGGGAATGGAGATTTTACAGTCCTTCCCCTGCCATGCCCACCAAGCCATGCCCACAGAACCAGTAGTAAAAAAATTTGAATCTCACCACTCACTGCTTATCACAATTTATTATTACTGCTTATCAGTAATTCTGGAGAAAACTGCAATTGATATAGAACAGCTTTCTCCAGTCCTTCTGTTTAGAAATGTTGAGTCTGAGGTTGCAAATGTTTGGGTACACCAATTTGGAGAAAGCTGATTTAGATGTATTGTTCTTTTCTTTTATAACAGACTTCTGTTTTAGTCTGAATCACTAGAACAGTCTGTACATGAAGTATACCATGTGCAGAAAAGGCTGATGCATAGAATAAAAATCCAGTCAAGATTCTATATTTACAGTTTAAAACCAATCCAAATAATTTAACTTTGGAGACCAGTAATCTAAATGTTTAGCTAAGAAATCAATCAAATAATGGAACATTTCTTCTCCCCAATGATAAAAGAGGCCTTACATTTGGAAGTGCTGGGTAGCTGGCAATTTCTCATATTCTCTCTTTGTATTTATAGTTAAGAATTTTCTGGTATGGACAAAATGCATGATATATTACAACTTGTTTTTATAATAGGAAAAGATACACACAATACTATTTTTAAAAAAATGATATTGACCAGTATTATTAATGAGAAAATAAATCTCTACAGAGAATCCATTGCCAAAAGATAACTGAAAAATCACACAAATGCCTAGTTCCAATATAGCTAGAAACATTCTAGGAAAAGGGAGATTTAATGCTTTTGTATGTTATAAGAACATTTTAATAATTGAACTTTACATGGAAAAACATATTCATTTCAAAGCCACTAACATTTATGGTAGAATTTTTTTCAGTAATAAGGAAAGTCACACATGATGACTGTAGTATAAATAAAAACATTCTAGGCTAGCCTCCTATACCTTTTTTGTGTAGATATGCCCTTCACATTGTAGATTTTGCTATGTTGCATGGCAGGATTTAAAGAAGCTGTTTTTTCATATTCAATTAAACAGAAGTGGGAGCTGTGCTGAAAAAGGGATGAATTCCTCAGATGAATTTGAGAATTTTCTTTTAGATTTGCTATTCAATGCAATAAAGTTTCAGACTGAAAGGACAGGGTTATGTAAAGGGAAGATGGAGGGGATAAAATAAATGGATTCCAGGCCTGGTTTGCTGAAGAGGCATCATGTTCTTTCATTTAATAAATTTCCTATATAAGGAAAAGTTGGAATATATGGAATGGGCTACCCCAAAAAGGGCAGACCGGAATGCTAAATAAGGCTACTCCACCCTGAAATATTTTCTTTCACATTCCATTTTTAAGTAGCTACAAATAATTCTAGAATGTACCAATCTGGAAAAATCCATGGAGCAAGAAGTTGCTCCATTTTTCTTTGTGCAGCTATACTGGAAGGGATAAAACACATGTATCCAGTTAACATTAGAAGCATTATATCTATTTCCAACAGTAATTTATTTCGTTCTTGTATGTTTCCATAGCAAGTGGGTGTAGAAACAGCTTTTTGACACACATGGATAATAACAGAGATGGCTTCCTCTGTGTGTGCTCCATGCATGAATGTGCTGGACTGAATCAGGAGAACTAAATTATAGTTCTGCCTTAGGCATGAAGCCTACTACTGTATGTGTCTTCAGGTCAGCTACCCTCTCCCAGACTTAAGAAGCAGGCAATGACAAATTACTGAAAATGCAGCCAAAAAACCTGCAGGAACTTGTTTAACCAGTCACTAGAGTCAAGATTGACTCAAAATAGCTAGAGGTGGAGATACATCATTGTTTATAGAAATGTACAGTAAAGAGGTGGTGGAAAGGAAGGAGAAAGAGAGAAAATCCTAAAATTAAAATGAAACAGTAGGGAAATATATTAAAACTTTGTCACAGTTACTTGGAATCCTACTTCTGTCCTTTCTTGTGCAAGGTTTCATGGTTATGATATGAATGTTAAATATTTCTTCCAAATACATTAAGCAGAAACGTTGTTAAAACAATTATTTCTTTCTGGAAAAAAAGAAGCTATTATTGTATCCATTTATTCAAGGCTTAGAAATCATGAATACATCCACAACAATCTGACCTTTCAAATTGCTGTTCCAAATTCCTTTAACAAAGGAGTAGACTATGTTGCCAGCAGGTCCATTAGCCTAGCTCTTTTCTTTTCTTCAGTCCTCACTGCACAGTTAAATTACAAGAATAACTCTGAAAACTAAGAAGCAAATTTGTCTCAACTAGACTATTGTTAAGCCCTAGGTTGTTCGCATTAATTAGGGATTGATTTCTGTTTCCAAATGTTGAGAAATAAGAAAACTAGGCTCTGAAGTTAGAACTGTACCAAATGACTAATAATTGAAAATATTACCAAACAGTACTGTCTTATTACTTCAGGTGCTGTCCATGGCATTATAACACTTTTATACTTTAGCTAGTTTAAACCATTCTTCAGAGTGGTGGGGAATGAGATGGGAAGAGTAAAATATATCAAGGACACAATTCTCAATGGATATATTTAGTAGTTTTATGGAGTTCATGGTATACATATTTAATTGCACCTTTGTCAAATCTTCTGAAAGTCGGCATATGTTTTTCAGTGCTTTGAAAAAAACCGACAGCAAGATATAGGACAATTATTAAATACTGGTTTTCTTTTGTATAATTTACTGCTTTTCTATAAGAAAACTAGATAGCTTTTCATCTAGAAACCATTCTAAACTACTAGTCAGTTTAGAAAACATGAAAGTCCCACTTTCTGTGGTGTCACTCACATCGGTTTACCTTAACTTTTTAAATATTAAGTTTGCTTTCATCCTGAAGATTCTGATAAATATGTGAATGCTTCATATAATGCAGTATTATCTGAATTTTCTAGCAACATCTACAGTATTCAGGATTTTGATGGAGATGGCTGTAGCTCTATCGGTTGTGACAAAAAAACCTTGGTTAGTCAGCTTGTCACCTGGGCCCAATGTTGGTGAGGTCTGTGTGTTCAGCTCAGCTGCGTTTGATTGTATAAGATGGCATTTGTCAGTCTGAAAAGCTGAAATAATGCTAGAAAGATGATGATGAGGATGATGAGGATGATGAGGATCTGTACAGGATTTTAGGATCTTTTGGATATGTATTTTAAAGTGAACATTTAAGGTTGATCATCTAAAGCACTGTTTCTCAACCTGACCAGAAAGTTAGCAAAGGTGATTGTTCTGAAGGCTAGAAAAGCTCCTTTCTGGACACAATGCTAGTGAAGGCAATTGTTTTTAAGGATAGTAGGGCTTTTTCAGCAGCTGCAGAAAAAGACAAAGATATATGGCGACCCCTAGGGGTAGGGCCTTCTCTGTGGGAGCACCCACCCTCTGGAATCAATTTCCCCTGGAGCTCCGGGTGGCCCCTGACCNCTTGCCTACCCGGACTGATGGAGGGAGGGAGTCTTAGTGGT
>AZIM01000793.1:435266-452494 GCA_000516915.1 Ophiophagus hannah
TTTAAATCTCATACAATTCCCATATACTCATATTTTACCTTTAGTACTTTTATCTGTCAGATTTGCAGTTTCATCACATAATTTTTCCATTAATTCTAAATTAATACCAACTTTTACAGAAGAAAAGGAACAAACAAAACTTAAATTAAGTCCCCCCCCCCATTTACTAATTTGGTTGTGCCACCCCAATGGTTTAAGTATTCCTTAATTCCCTCATTTTAGTTCCCAACATTTATTTTTAACTAGTTATAATAAAAATAATCCCCTATAAACTAAATAACATTTATATCTTTGCAAACAGATTCTGCATTGTATTTCCCCCCCATTAATTTCATATAATTCATTTATAGTTTCAAAAGAGAAAAGGAAGAAAAAAAATTAATTCATTTAACTAATCCTGGTCACTGATATTAGTCTCATTCGAAACATCCTCACAGTTCATTTCAGTTATTTCAATATCTTTATTAAACATTAACATTTCTTTTAAAGATAGCAATAATAATATGCATTCACCTAATGAAGTTATCAATGTCCATCCTTCCTCTTAATGATCTGTATTTCTCTATTGACTAATTTATAGTTACAAATACTTTCACACTACCCCTCATCTCCATGCAGAATCCCCTTTTCCTAATTCTTAATCAGCCATTATCTGTGTCTTTTAAATAGACAATTTCTTTTCATTATTTTACAATTTTCATATTTCTTTACCTTCTCCTGTTTCTCATTGCCTTTCTTCCCCTTTATTTTTTCACATCTTTCCCCCCTCCAGTTTTTATCCCCCTCTCTCTTTATATCTTCCTCCCCCATTTTGCTTTTCTGCTGATTCTTTTTGCCTTTCCTAGTTTCACGGGTATTCCCCTTTTTAGTTATCTTCTTAAATGTCAAGTTTTTAATCCCCCTTCTTTTCCCTCTTCTTTGTAGTGTTCTTTGTGTTGAGTGTTTACTAAAAATGGCTTCTCCTTGTATCAACTCCTCCTTCTCTGAGGTTCGTTCTTCATGTTCTTCAATCGAGATGGCATGGTTTTAATGGTACATCAAAGTTAAGGTTAATGTAGACTTTAAAAACCATTACACTGTAAGTGCCATATTAAGAATATGGAATAGATACAAACAAGGGCTATGCCTGAAAATGTCTTTGTGAGTCTTAGTACAAGGATTTTATAGGAAAGAAAAAGTAGTGAAAGAGGAATATGGAATTTCAATGGAATATTAACATTCCATTGAAACCAGAACTTTTTTGCAGGGACAGACAATTTGAAGAAATCATAGAAGATTGCTTTTCTAAATGCTAACTTAAGCAAACTATGTGCAAAGATAGAAATCCAAAGACAGAAATGGTTGGTGAAGATAATAGAATTTGCAGACATGGCAAAATTGAGGATAACCACATTTGTTAGTAATTGAATTTTTTTTGTTAGTGACCATGGATTTTTTTTCTAAAAATAGAAAAAGTAGGAAAAAATTAACTTGTAATTTATGGGTTTGATGATTGGAAAGAAACGTGAACCTCTCTAAGAGATCCTTAGAGAGGATAAAACATAAATACATTTATTTCTGTAAAAAAAAAAATTAGAAACCACTCCTTTTTTTACTTTTGTTTTTCTTTCTTTTCTGTCTCTTCTTTTATTCCTTAATTACTTATCACTTTTCTTTATGTTTAATGTATTATTTTGTAACAAAATTATTTCAATAAAAATTAATTTAAAAAAATGAAATACACTGGCAGCCTGGGTGATTTCTGCAGCAATGGTGTGCCAAGACTGGTTAGTAAGCAGTGCCAAGACTGGTTAGTAAGCAGAAATCACCCAGGCTTGGAGCATCCTGCTGCACGTAAGGTTGCTGTTAAATGGGCAGATGTACATTCTTCATTCATATCTCTTGCATGAAACAGCAGTATTTTCATGATTTTACTTCTAGTTTTGAACTACTCGTGACCTATTAAAAGAACACATTCAAACATTAAATCTACATTCTCAATTATTTGCTTATTATAATAAACGTACTTAAACTAAAATGTTTTTAGTTTTTTTAAAAAACTAATGAAACATTACAGCTACTTTAAAAGAAATTCAGAACGTAACATACACTGCTCCTGGTATCTGCCCATTTTCTACTACGTCTTTGTCTTCTTGGCAGGGTGGTTTATATTCTGTATAGTTCCTCTCTTCTAAATTTCTAAGAACCAGGTTATAAAGAATGTGTTCATCAGGCTTTTGCAAAAGATGTTCAAACATTCTGAGGGTCATTATGCTGATCTGTAGAAGTAAAGGAGAAAAAAGACATTAAAAGATACTGGAAAAGGTTAATTAATTGTCTTTTTCATATGTGTTCTCAATATTATTATGCTCAAGTGACTAACGTATAGAGATACATAACTAATGCAAACAACACTTGGAAAATAGGTTTTGGTTAAGACAAACATAATTGTTACCATCTCCTAATTTGGTGGCTTGCTACAGGTGTAAATTTAGGAAAAGCTGCTGTTAAATTATTTTGGAAATCCATCTGAATGAACTATTCTAGGTTAGGGATGGGAAATTGTCATCCCTCTCCAGTACTGAATTAGTATGGTTTGTATGGCTATTACTGAAGTTGCAATTCAGCAACAACTGAAGGGCCACAACTTTCTCATGCATATTCTGTTCTATGGTATACTGCTTAGAGAATGGAAACAAGACATGCCACAAGTTGAAAGTAGCACTTAAGTAAATGTTAGAGGCTTCCTAGCCTGAGGGAAATCTTGAGGTATTAGTCTTCTAATTTCTAGATCAGCAGAGCACTTTAGGTTATCAGTGACCTGCTCAGTCTTAGAAAGTGCTGACAAGCCTTTCTACCTCATGATTTTCCACTTCCTCTCTTACCCATCTCTGCATCACATCCCAAAATGCTAGTATACTATATTTATCAGATAGGAAAGGAAGCTAATATGCTAGGGATTGCATACAGACTTTTAAGTATTTGTTTTTCAGTACTTTATGAGTTACTTTGAATTATTTATCCTCAGAGTGGCCTGCCCACTTAGAAATGAGACTATTTGAAGGTGTAGCAGTTGTAACCTTCAGTAGAATACAATATTTTAAAATATATATTTACTTATGGTTATCCAGTGTCTAAAGATGAACTATTCTGTAATGCTGTTCACCATTTAAAATGTATTAATACACATCTTGAACATCATTTGTTTCACAACAGCACTATGCACTTGCTACATTTGAACTTCTTACCTCATCTGAAATGTGATCACAGTGCTCAATTAAGCGATGTCGCAATGGATGCCGGTTGATATCCATCAGTTTTTCCGGCTCCCGCTGCTCTCCAAGGATGAAGTAAACCATTTCATGAACTAAGGCATCTGATGAGACTTGACGAACGATACGATGCAACAGGGCAGTTGAAGTAAGAATTCCAATCTCTGAACTGATCGTAACAAGAATTTTTTAAAAAACAAATTGAATGACATGGACTCTCATTAAAAATAAAAAAAGATGGGGGAAAGCCCTCTTCATTTTTCATTGGAAGATTACTCACGTTTGCATTAGCTGAGGTTCCATCACACCAATGAAAAAACGCTCCCGCACTGAGATTGCCATGGCAATGGCAGTTGTCTAAAACATAAGAGGATATTTAAGATGTCATCGTCATGATTTACAAACCATAGATTTGTGAATTTGTTTTGGTAATGACTGATACAAGTATCATAAACCTTGTGAGCTTCCTTAATGAGTTGATCGCAGTAATCAAACCAGGATAGGAATGAAATCAGAGCTCTTTTGCCTGGGAAAGCAGATGCGTCTTCTTTGTAGTTATAGGAGTCCAAACTAGAGTGCAGGAAATGAAGGCAAATGAAACATATTTTATATTTTCTACTATTACAGCAGAATGATAAGCAACAGTTCTAAACATTTAGGTAATTTTCATTATTGTATTGAGACTGATAATTTTTCCAACTGAGAGACATTTAAATTTTAACTGATCTCAAGTATAAGGTAGGTGATAAATATAAATCAACCTATAGTTTATGTCCAAGTGTCCAAAAAATAATACAAGCATGCAAGGACAGAATACTTACCCCCAGTTAATGCCTTCGACTGTTTCGATATCTAAAGGATCCATTGATTGAGGGAGGGCTTTGTAAAGAGAGGCCAGCCTGTCAGTCAGCAGTTCACATAAACATGTACTCTGTGTTAAGCACTTAGCAGCTGCTGGTTCAGGCAAACTCACTAGAAGCATGAGGCCTTCACAAGCTTTCACTGCTATTCGGCCATCCTGTGAAGGAAGAACAACAGATTTTACTAAGTTGAAGCACATCTAATTATATAGTTTCCATGACCTAGATCTAAAAAAAAAAATGTGACAGCAAGGCTAAAACACAACGTAAGGGTGGGTGTAATAATTAACTGATTACATAATATGGCATGTATGTATATGTAGGATTAATTTTGCTTATTTATTATATATACAGACAGTCACAATAGGATTGACTCTGCTACAGAATAACTGAAAGGAAGTTTCCGTTCTCAAATGCAGCTTTACCAACCTTAAAAAAGGTGAATGGGTTTCACCACACTTCAAAGGTGGGAACATCTATCATCTGCAGGCAACTGACAAAATGACTAACAAAATGGGATAGTTTTAACAAGTTCTAGAAGTCCTTGTTAATCTAAAGTATTATTTGCAAATTAAGGAACTTATAATAGTGATTCTCTAACTTCGTAGTATACCCTTTGGAAAATAGTGAATTAATGTACTGACTCTTCTGTGAAGAAAAACTAACGATTTTGTTGGTGTTGATGTTAATGTTGTATAAGGGGTAAACCACTTTTAATAATTATATTTCTTAGATATACAGGAATTCTCAGACATAGCTGTACAACAGCCTCCTCCCCCAAATAAGGTACATAGGGGTAATGCCTAGATTTGTTCATACTTTGCATGCCCAGTTTGAGATTTGCTGCCCCACCCTCAGCAGCTTATAATTTACTAGAAATCCTGACCCACAGTTTGAAATTAAAGTAAATTTGTGAGGATTCCTGTGAATTTTGGTTAAAATGGATCTGTAGCCACCACAATTACTCAGCAGCCAAACAACCACCAGACAGAGAAATTATGTCTCTCTTTAATCCAAAATTAATTTTGCCATAATAATTAAGACACTCACTGGGCTTTTGGTAAGGTTGAGCAGAGAATTCACCAAATTATAGTCTCCATGTGGGCGAACAGCTAAAGCCTCTGGAGATAAAGGGAAGTTTAATTCAATTTGATTTGCAGACAAATTATCTGCCTGCTGAAGGTCATTCTCTTTCTCTGCCTGCTTTGTCCTATTTGATGCTTCTTCAGACTGAATGGACTGTCCTGTATCTGTTACTCCAGAATCTTGCCCTTTTACGAGGTCTTCCGTGACTGAATTTGCTGCATCTTTTGAAGCCAATCCTTTCTGCTTGTTCTGAAAAAAAAAATTAAAATGGAAAATTACAAAGAATAAAATCAATGTTTGGTTTGTAACAGAAATGCAACAAGAAAAAACCCAGAGGAAATGAAGAAACAGCAGAAGAAACCGAAAATGTTAAACTGATTCCCGAAGGTCTAAGTCATTATGCCTTTCACATTTTAAGAACGTTTAATCACAGAATTTACCGTATTTTTGATTCTCAGATAAGTAGTTTATCTTGGAGCAGGGAAAAAAACTGCCTAGTTTATTGCATTATATATTTTGTACAGACTGCTGAAATTTATAAACATCAATCAATCTTCCATGAATTTTAGCCTAATTACATAAGTTATCTTGTGTTTATTTGCAACCTATACATTTACATACATACTTCAATTATTTTTTTAAAAAAAATATCATTTGATTGGTTAGCCTTGGTGGTTTACTTCTTCTGCTTCTTATCTAATTAAAACACTTCCCATCAAACTGGTTAGTCAGAATTGCCACATAACATGTTAAAAATAGAAGAAACAGGACATTCTTCAACAATTTAAAGAATGCTGCAAAAATTTGCTAGAAATTGTACAATCAGGTGCAATACACTACATATCCTTCCAAATGAAAGCAGATATTTATGATATGCAAGGAATCTTCTAATATTAATTCAAAAGAAATCCAAAAGAATTTAGTTTAAGACCTCAACTCACTTTATTATTCTGAGTTCTAAGAAAGGTTTTAGGTGCTAATCCAGTCATGCTTTTAATTGCACACATCTAAAAGAAAAAATGTTATTGGAATTAGAAAATCTGTACTTACCACTATACAAAATTCTGAAAACCTTTCTAAAGGCTGCCCAATTTAAAGTGGAAACACTTTGAAGACTTTACTTTTGCCTAAAGAACTGCTTTTGATTTGTGAATGATAAGACAGATTCAAAGTTCCAGTTTTTGACAGTTTAAAAAAATCCTTAAGAACTATGGTAATGGATCACAGTTTGTTTTGTGTATTTGGCAATATGGCACCCTTATATTATAATAAGCTTGCATACACAATTATGTAATTGTTATCCTTGAGTAATGTTATTTTGGAAGCACATGCAATATTCCGTGCATTACAGAAAATAAAACATATTATTAAGACTAAAACGTAATTAGAACATAATTATGTTCTATTATGAAGGTAAGAGATAAAAACAAGTAATATTACATAGAAGCCTACTTTTGCCAGAAAACGTTTAACTAAAAAGAGGCACGTATACAGTTTCTAAAGAATACTGTAGATTTCTTTCTTTGTTTTTGAAAATGAAATTGACTCATGCATGGTATCATTTTAACATTCATGGAAACCACTATGCTAAAATGACATATGGAAAACTAAGACTGAATGTAAATATTATATGTAACTTCACAATATACTGTAAGTATTCTTAGGTTTTCAATGTTTCTTTTAAATAGACCTCAGGCCTGTAGTGAGGTTTCTGCACATTTCTGATGTGAAATTGCTAATGCTAGTCTTCACCTAAAAAGAAATACTTGCAGAAAGAATCAACCTGACAAATGGTGGCAAATACTTGATGACTCTGCCTAATTTGGGAATGGAGAGCCTAGTATAGCCCACAATTTTGTATTGTAAGTTTAAAAGCTCCAGCAACATGACACTGTTGTTTTATGGGATTTGTTGTCCCCCCCAAAAAAAACACAAAAAGATGGGACCATGTTTCTTCTACTATCAAGAAACAGTCTGTTTTCTCTGGAAACAATAAAAAAGGTATTTCAATGTGGTGTTTGTTCCTTTATTACTGTTAATGGATTGCAGTAAGAGATGGTTTATGAATCACACTATGCAAAACAATCAAAATTCACTGATTTGTTCATGCAGTTCTGAAGCCCAGCTGCTCACCTGCCTCGAAGAAATGTGTAGGACAGGGCCTGGAATCACCTATTAGGAAAGTTTAATGAAATAGGCTGTATGCTTTCTGATTCAAGAGCATCATCACCAAGGGACTTCACTACCAGACCACTGGGGATAGCAAGAGCAAGCAACAGTTTGCTGAACTTAACAGAAAGAAAAAAGCCAACTCAGTTCAGCAGAAAAAAGGGTGTAGAAAGCATCTTGTCAAACAAACAAATAAACAAATGCCACATAAAAAAGCCCAGCTAGTTAACTGTGGTAACGAAAACATCCAAACAAATGTAATCATACACACTCTGTCAGGATACATATGCTGCTCATTTTCTCTTTTCACACTATTAATCACAAAATCATGGAACAAAGATAATTGAAAATACAACCACATAATTTCAGAGGACAGGAGGCATTGTTCATCAAAAAGTACTGCACTGAAAAATGCAGCAGTGTTATCCATATTCCAGTTGTCTAATATGGCCAGATAAATCTGCAAATAATGGCAATAATAATCAATTTTCTAAATGCAATTACAGTAGAAGACCTGTTTATGGAAAAAGTCGTAGTGGCTCTAATAAAATTCAGAAGATGAACTGCTGCTAACTCTCTGCCACTTATTAAAAACCTTAATACCTTCAATAGTATTAATTCTATGTATGTCTACTCAAAAATATTGAATACATTCAGTTGGNTGAAATTTGTAAGGTACCGGGTTAATGCACTATTATGGAAATAGTGAACTACTATAGATAGACTCTAATCCATTTGAGCTGTTAAACTTTTAAACCAAATTCATTAAATATGCAGAGCATGGTGAGATGCATTTCCTCATGTATAAAACAATCAAACTTTCTATCACCGTGGATATCTGGAAATCACTGGATATATATTGGCAAGCCTGAGCAGTCTGGTTAAACTGTTTCCATAATTTCATGTTTGTTTGTTTTTGTTATATTTATTTGCCATGTACCTCGCCATGGGGCTACTCTAGGTGGTTTACGACATAAAAAGGAAGAAATGAAAAGAGTGTAAAGAAAACAGAATATCTAGATTACTGCAATGCACTCTATATGAGGCTGTCCTTGAAGACCATTCAGAAGCTTCAAATGGTCCAGAATGCAGCAGCAAGCACAGTAGAGGGGGTCCCAAGGTTTGTCCATGTAAAACTTCTGTTAAATGAGTTTTGCTGGCTTCCAGTTTCTTTCCTGGTGTAATTCAAGGTGCTGGTCTTCACCTTTAATGCCCTATACGGCACAGGACCAGGCTATCTGCGGAATATCTGCCTGAAGTTCAGTAGGTTCCACCCATTTAGCCTTCCCTTAAGGAGGTAAATACCTACTTTTCCATCAAACATTGGAAGAAGATAATCAGATAATCAAACTGATTTGACACCAGGTTTTGTTCTTTTTAATGCTTTAATGTTTTAAATGGTTGAGTTTTACAACTTTAATATGATTTTATATGTCTTTTAATTTTTGATAGGAGGTCATCCAGAGTTTGCTGAAAGATGGGTGGCTATATAAATGTTTTAAATAAAAACAAAATAAATAAAGATATTCTATGTATGTGATTTGTGACATTATAAGCTAATTTAAATTCCAACTTATGTCCAAGAGCAGCTGAGCCCAGAGTATGGAGAATTAACAAAACTGAACAATTAAAAATTCATACCATTGTAACTTCAGACAGTCTCTGAACAAGTGTTCAATAAGAAGCAACTACAACATGACATTGTCATATTAGTTTTGATTGATGTGAAATATGGTGGAATGGTTTTTTCCTTTTTAGTTTTATTTAACACTGAATTATTTATAATTTCAACAGGATTCAGCCTCAATTTATTAGTCCTCTGCCATTACAGTGTCCAAACAAAGCAGATTAGAACCTAGCTCTGTTGCAACTGACTTCCTGATTATTTCATCAAGCAATTCACAAGATGGATCCCTTGGATACTCCACATCTTAGTAATGGAACTGAGCAAAATTCCCTAAATCCACAATATTGTGATTCCAATCACCCATAGAGCCAGTCCAACAATATATTACTGCACAATCAGTAGTATCTAATGTGATTAAGATATCCATAAGTACAGAGTTATACTTTCATATTTCTCTCTTTCAGCATATCATCTATAAAGATAATGAACATAATTCTGGGTCCAACCCCTTCATTTAAACAATGCTGCAATGGTTCTAGATAATCTGTCTTTTCTAAAGACACTTAAAACTAACCAACTACCTTTCTCAAATACCTTAGTGTTCATATTTACTTGGAACTAGAAATCTTCAGAAGAAGCTGTCCTTCTATGTCCTTGGAAATGATCTCACCATTTTATTAGTAATTTTATGCATCTAATTAATATTTATTTGCCACAACAGAATCAAGCTATACTTTGTGAGGAATTTCAGTTCACACTAACTGGAACTATTCCCAAAACACCAAATTGGCAGCACTCTAAAAAGTCTTCCATAAGTGTTATAATTGCATGTCCAAGTCAGGGTAGAAATGAAAAGTTTATAAAAAGTGTTTAGCAAAATTATAATAGAAGAGATGAATCTCTATCACTAATTCTGTTTCACCAGAATAATTATGTTCAGCAATCTCTCAAGGATGAATTATCTTTTCCAGGTAGGCCAGGCTAGAAATATAATCAAATGAGCTAATTCTTAGACTACATCAGGGGTGTCAAACTCACTGCCCATCACACACTGGCTACACCCACCTCTGGTTTAGTGAAGGAGAAAAAAGTCACGATACTTCACGTGATGACGCCATGATGACTTGAGTTTGACACGACCTGGGCTATATTAACAGAATCTTGCAAGTCTGATAATGAAAACCTCCTCCTGTCTCTTTTACAGTCTGAGAAGTTAGAGAGGTTCCCTTTTGGGTCCCACCCTCTGCGCATATTATGCAATTGAGAGTTATGTCATCTCTTATCTGATCATTCCTTAGGCAGTACATCTTCCCTGTATCCCAAGGTCATTCCCACACACCACTACAGTTTAAAATACAGTTGCTAGGCAAAAATAGCAATTTACTCAATCCAGAATAGGTAACGGCAGTCAAGGAAGGAATGTAAATCAAACAAAGAAAAGAAAATTTTTCCAGAAAAGAAATTCTGCTTTTAACAGGAGCATGCAGAAGAGTAATCAAAATCTAATCCTAAGTTCAGGGAGCCAAGTTAGGTTTGTCAGCCAGTCCAAGGTCAGAGTTTCATGAACAAGATTCACAAGATTCAGTGTCAATACCTAAGAGAGTCCAAAATATGTGCCACCTTGTATTTGGGCTCATCATTTATCCCAATAGGTGGNAGACGTTGGAGCATCAAGTGCCAACAATGATCTATGGAAGACTTGGTATACTTTATTTGATGCAGGTAGTTTAACATGATGGGTTACTGGTTACTCATACTTTAATGGGAAAAGAATTAGGTGGCTTAGTTTTTAGATAGATGCTTGGTGGAAATACAAACCAAGGCTCCAACTAATGAGGTAGCTACAGGTTATTGATATCAACAAAGTGTCTATATAATTTTTTTTGCTTTCCATACATGAAGGACTTGGTGGATTGCCTTCAGTTCCTGTAAACATGGTTTGCATATATAACTGATTAGGTAGTGGAATCTAAAAGAAAAAAAATCAAAAATGGAAACCATAATTAATAAGAATTGTATTATTTGTGTAGAAATGTGTTGTGTACTGTTTTAGGCACATTCCTCTGAAGCCAGAAATTTAGTCAAATTGTTTTGGTGGTAATTTACATAGCATGAGAGAACTGGCTTTCCTGGAACATCTTTTGACCAGCAGCAAACAGGGCATGAAACAACATATTGCTGTACTTCTATCTTGTAATGTGGTCACCAGAAATCTCTAGCCATCTAGTGCAAAGTCTTAAAGGGACCAAAATGCTCTGATGGTGGGCTGTCATGGAATAGATTGAGAACAGTAACTTGCCAGACTCCAATGAGAACTCAACCTTGAAAGAGTAATACATTTTGATCCAATATCATGGGGGAGGTTATTATAGATGGCTTCAATTTCCTTCTGATGGGCCTGGGCAATAGCAGGTAAGGCAAGACTGTTCCTGTAGTTCCTGAAGTAAATACAGTGGAACATTGGAAGCAGCAAATTTTTCTGGAGATATAGTAGTTGCAGCTTTGGAAGCCATATTCAGATTCGATACTCCCACACTGCCACAATTGAGCCTCAGAAAGTGGGAGGGAGGAATTCATTTGAGTATATCTAATTAGACAAAATAAAATTCTTTTGTTGGTTCAAGGTCTCTGAGTGTGGCACATAATGAAATGGGAATCTTTCTTTAGGACGGATGGTGATTGGACCATGTGATGTGGTGATGACTAAGGGGAGATGGATTTGTAGTTTTGACTTTGGCAAGAAAGCCCGAAACTTTCAGATTCAGGATTCCACAGATGTGCCACTTACTATCCAAATAAAGGTACCTTTGAGAGATGTATGTCTCGGACTAATTGATTGGAATGGAAGGTTGCTGGAATGCTGACATTAATAGTAGCTGAGACTCAATGTCTCAGTGTTCATATTATGGCTTCCTGGATTCCAGCTTGTTTTGGCTGATAGGAACATACATAATTTTAAAATTAAAACAGAAAAACAGCAACCACTGAATTTGTCTTTGGTTCAGCTTCCTGGTTATCTGAAGATGCTGGTGGTCAATGTGTATGGCCTCTTCTAGAAGATACAACCAAGTTTCATACGTGGCTTCAGTTGCTAACAGTTCTTTATCCAAGATGGTGTAATTTATTTCAGCTGGGCACCCACAGGATAATAGATAAAGGAGTGTATCTGCCACAAGCAACAGCACTCCCAGGGCTACATCATAGTCATCAGTCCCTATGACAAAAGGCCGTGTTGGATCTGCATGATGAAACGTGGGCTGAGAGACAAAAGCATTTTTCTCTATTGAGAAATACACAATCATCAATAACCTGGACCAAGTGGGTATGTGGTCCAAAAGTGATTAGAAGCTGTTACTTCTAGTTTGATGAAGAAATGCTCTACTTGTAGCAATGGGATTGCTGACATAATCTCAGTCTCTAATGATTAAGCTCAACTGGCTTAAGGTTCAATTTTATTTATTTATGTTTGTTTATTTAAAATATTTATAAGGCTGCCCATATTAAACAACTCTGAGTGAATTACTAGCAAAGCAGCAAAACTTTTGAAATCAAAAGGAAATTATGAGTACACAGACTAATTAGTATTGTTTTTCCATGCAAATTCAATCTTTCTAAAGATTTCTATCCAAGGAATCTGTGAATTAGGAAGCAACTCAGTTTAAATTGCTTCAAGATCATGAAAGTACTGTAAATGCCTATTACAAGGAACGATAGGAAAGTAAAGTAAAAGGCTATGCTAGATTTATGAATATATATGAATCTATTATTTGTAAAAACATTGAAAATATGCTTCTTATTTAACAAGGCTTAAATAATTCATCAAATATTATATTTATAAAAGTATTGTGTCTGCTAGTGAAGCACAATTTTCTGTAAAATTGAAAACACCCTCTTAAGAACAAAAACTTATACATAAGCTGACTTTTCAACACGTAAACAAACTTTTCAGTAAAAGCACAATCAGCAATGGATTAACTTACTTCAAGAAAAAAGTTAACCAGGTATGGATCTTGTTTCAACTTTGAACATACTGTGCAGAGAAACTGGATTTCTTCATTTTCTGTAGGTGTTGCAAGAACTTCACCACAGAGTCTTATTAATTTCTGTTGGAAAAAAATGAAGGAAATAGTATTTTATAATCAGATTTAAAAGTAACAATTCCTACTGATTCTTTTGTAGAATAATACTTTAGATGTCCTTAAAATAAGAAAACAAATGTATTTAATTATTAAACAATGTATTTTCAAATGTTCCATTTTTGAAATTAATCCAATACCTGTACAGGTCTGTGTACATTTATGTGTGGAAGAAGAGGTTGCCGTATTCTTCCCAGAAGTTTAGTATAAAAAGATAAAACCTGCTGTTTCATGCCTGGAGGACACTAGGAACAAAAATAAACAAAAATTAAAATTATATGGAAACTGATGAAAATAATTATTTTCACTATTTAAGTTTTTTGTATGTGTAATTTTACTTGATAAGCTTCTGATATTACAGAAAGCTTTATTTTTTAACTTGTAGTATTGAGCTCTTCTGAATCCTATATTGATTGAAAGGTGGTAACAAATACTTAACAGAATAAAAACTACACAGAGTAAATATGAAATTAATTTTGTAACAAACAGAACAATACATTTTATAATAAACACAATTACAGTATTTAAGAAAACTGAATCATCATAATACACCTTACATAGCAGATCAAACATGTAGCACCTGTTGGAAATACCTTAAAATAAATTTATGTTACTTATGATTGTTGATCCCCATGAATGTAGCTTCATTAAAGATTCCCACCAGGTGCTATGTGCTTGCCCATGTGGAAACTGAATCACATTTTCCCACCTGAACTGATCTCTGCCCAGACCTTTTTTGTACATCATACCAGCATTTTAAACTAACAATGATACCTGAACCCTGTGCATAGGCGTGGTTGCATCAGTTATATGGAAAGCAACCAATATGGTTTAGGTATGACTTATTGAAAATGTAATTAGCATTTGTGGTCCTAACCTGGGTAGATGAGGCCATGTATGCTGACACTTTTCCAGCATCTATCTCACACATTGGGGGGTGGAGGGGAATACAATTAAAGCAACATCATAGAAAGGATGGTGATTTGCTTTTAAAGCTGTGCTGCATAGTTTGATGAGATTTACAATTCGGATCAATCACAAATTTATAATTTCAATAAAGACTAAGATAAACTGGGTAATACAAAAATACGATTGAATAACTCAGGAAAAACCAATTCAGAGTTCAATGGTTTTTAATCTGCCTAACTTGTGAGACTTTTACATATGTCATCATTTTCATGTGTTTCTGCATGTTTCTAATTTTCAGTAGTAACACTTCCTAACACATCATTTCTTGTTCAACAAGACTGGCAGAACATGAAATTTTAACATGTTAAATACATACAATTACATCCAATCATAAAATCTGGCCTTTATTGATAAAACCTGATAAACTTACATCAGCCTTGCCCAAGGTGTATAAAGTTTCCAAGATTTTGTGATGTAGCAGATATTCCATACAGGGACCTGTTTCCCCAAATTCCCTTTCATTTTCTTCTTGAACCAAAATGTCCAACATCTGCTCCAGATGTGATGGAATATTGGTATCAGTCACAGGAGCTTTGTCATCTACAGAAAGCATTTACATTAAGATACAGCTAGCAAATATTATTTTTATTTACTTTTAAATTTTCTCATGTGATAGAAATAGACAAGGCAAATATATCTATTATTTTTACTAACCACTGAAATTGATGCATATCTGTTGCAATTAGCTTCCTATTAAAGCAAATGGTTGATGATATTTTGGTACAAAAAAGTCAAGAAAACTCTTGCAAAAAGTGCTTGGGAAAAAGTCAGTTATATATCCTCATCTTCCATATTACACCTATTTTCTAATGTTAAATATCAATATAAAATATATTTAATGTATGAATAAAAGCAAACAAAATTTATACTACTGGTTGAAAAAAATTATGTGAAGCCTAAGTGGCATTTATTTATCTCATAATGCAATGGAGATACAATTTCATCTAAGGAAATGGTTACATTATAAATAAACCAATGGAAAGTTTGCTGCATTTCCCCTTATGCAACTTTCTACAAATATTTCAAGGTAAAGAAAGTCAAAGTCACAGGAATAACTTGCAACAGCTGAACTTCTGGACATCTAACATTACAAATGTATTTCAGAAATGTTGTCAAGTACACCATCAAGAGGTCATCAACTAGATTCACCTTTATTTTATTACTTCTCGGATCGGATTCTGTATATGCTTCCTATCCACTGTATATGCTTCCTATCCACTGAATTGCTGAAGGGAAATAAATTGAAGATTATTTTAGATCACTACTTTCTAAGTGACAACAAAGTATTTTATCTTACCTGATGTTTCTATGTAATAATGGGTAATTGCTTTCCAATGGTAAACAAAGTCCTCTTGCAATGGAAGGGAAGGTGCAAGCTGAAGAAATACAAAAAGACATTTTCTTCAAAATATGTATTTTATATTCCTCCAATAATCTCTGCAATTTACTTATGAAGTTGTCACAAAATATACTTGACAGCTACATTGTTCAACAAGACAATGATACAAAATCAGCTTTCATTAAATCAGGTGATATAATTCTTAAAAAATGATCCATTGACCTATG
Organism: Ophiophagus hannah; assembly: GCA_000516915.1. Taxonomy (NCBI): domain Eukaryota; kingdom Metazoa; phylum Chordata; class Lepidosauria; order Squamata; family Elapidae; genus Ophiophagus; species Ophiophagus hannah. The sequence goes on from AZIM01000793.1 coordinate 450,931, forward strand.
TGTATTATCTTTTACTTAATTACTTTTACTTATAAAATATATTCTAATTTTATTTAGGGAAAAGCTAAAAGGAAAAATTAGAACAAAATAAAAGCAATATGAGAAGGGATTATCAAGACTTACGATCTTTGGTTCAGTGACCATTTGAAGTTTTTTCAACAATGTTGAAAAAAAAATGAATTTATGGCTGGTCCCATGATTACAAGTACCGAAGTACCTTTGCTATCACATCATCAAAATTTGGACCTGCCGCATTTATTGCAAGGGTGCTTCAATTCCATATACCTGCCTATTTCCCTTCCACCATCTCTGCCTTTTTGGTATCCTGCACTCTATCATTTACCCCTTCATACCCCCTCTGTTTGCAGCTGCCCTTTGCTTATCTTCTTCACCCTGCTAGTGGGTGAAGGAGGATCCAGATGCTGGATGAGGGTAAAATCTTGAGATACATGCTGTAAGGTCAGCAGGGCAATGGAACTCGTTTGTTGAAGAGAGCTAACTAGGCTTGGCCATGGAGAAGGCAATTGGGCAGCATGGCCTCTCCAATGCCTGGCAAAGCAGGCAATCAGGCGGCAGTTCTCCAGATGAAGATGGAAGCTGTTTGACAAGCGCTGTTCGGAGGGTGGCAGTACTGGAAGAAGTGGAGAGATTAGAGCTTCTGGACTGTATAATACACACTGTGTAGCTTGTGCTGCACGTATTCTTGAAAAAGTGACCTGCCAGGATGTCCATTTACAAAGGTGCCCAGGCAGTGCCATAAATGCTGTTGGCATTGGGACATTTAAGAGTGGCATCCAGAGCCAACAGTTCTTCAGGACCCTGATGGTGGCAGATGGGTCTGAGCCGGACTGTTCCTGCCTCGATCAAAGATTAAAAGCCTATGCCTGCAATACACCCTCCCCTCCATGGCTGCGACTGTAATATTGCCTCTGCCATATATATGCCGAAGAATTGTTTTTACAAGGCTACACATTCCACAACCTTTCTGGCCAATGAGGAGATGAACATGATGCAAGCACTTAGCCACTTAACTTTTAATGTTTTGAAAATCTTAAGTGTCTTAAAATCTTTTTCTGATCGGCTAAGCCAATCATTTTTTCTCTACTTTATCACGTGGCTCACCTTCCTTCCCCAGACCTTACCTAGTGCCTTTCTTAGTTGATATTGAACAGAAAATTATTTACTTAACTGAAAATATACACCAAGTTCACAAACATTTGTCTGCATATTCCATTCTTATATCACTGTATTTTATTTCAACTAAAAACACCCTGTTCAATTTAGAATAATTTCCTCCTATACCCAACTTAAGTACTATAATAAATATGATCTGAAATCATCATTACCCCATGATTCTGCTTTCCTTAAATTGCTGCCTGTAATTAGTTTCCTGGTTTGACTTTAATAGAAACAAATTCTCAAATACAATGGCTAAGATCTTACTTTCTGGAAATCAAACCATACCAATTATGTAATGGCATAGTTCTAGATATGCCTCTATAGTTTTTCTCATTTGTTTTTGCACTCTACGTCAGCCAACCTTTTGGACCTCAGGGGCCACCAA
>AZIM01000793.1:458975-475396 GCA_000516915.1 Ophiophagus hannah
ACACACACACACACACACACACAAACTACTTCCATGTTTTACAGGAAAACCATATGGATGTGTCTAATGCAGACATCAGAGAATTAAACTCAACTTGAAGGACTGTTTAAGGAAATGTGTGATAATGCCTAGGTTGATTAAAATGGAATAGATTTTTTAGAAAAAACAAAACAACAAGCAGGGATTAGGACAATTTGATATGCTTCAGAGTGAGGGCCTCCAGCTTCGGTCAATGTGTGCTCTGTGTCTGTGTATTTCTGTATCAGATCATTTTGAGTAATGCTTTTAGTTCTCACCCAGAACTAAATGTTGAAAATTTCCAGATGTAGGTGGGTCCTAACACCCACAGCAACTAAGTCACACTAAGGTTGAACCCATTGCTCTCTATCCCAATCCCAATAGCCTTGTGTATATGTGGCTGTCATAATTTCAAAAACAGGTCATAAGTAGTTCTAAGGAATTCTCTCTTAACTTTGAACTGTCATTAAGTAACCAATTATAAGTCAAGAACTATGTATACTTGCTTCTGTTAAGTGACAATTTTGATTCAATGGATACTAAGTTTGTACTAAGTTTGTAGAAAGTGCAATAATTTTGACTGCAACAAATCTGCATAAATTATGAACTATTGTGGACCATGGATTTTTCCATATTTGTAAATATAACATTGGACACTTATTTCAATTTGAATCACTGGAAAGGATAAGGAATTTCAGAACTCAGTTCAGCTTGAAAAGTAATATTGTCCCAAGTTGCATACAGTAATTACAGTTTGAGTTATCTCAGCTTTTTGCAAATTAAACATATTAAGTATTGTTATTTGAATTATTTCATGCTATTGCTAGTAGTGTTTCTATAGATCCATGCTATTAGATGTTTTGGGGGAAGTCAGTTTTGAAGCTCCTAAGCCTTGTGCTTCTTACTGGGTTTTTCTAAAAAGTGGTAATAAACTTATAAAATTAATTTTAATTATGTCAACTTTGAAAGAACAAACAAAAATCCCCCATTCTTATAAATCAGTGGAGGGTGTCTGTAAAAATAGTTTATTTTTACCTTAAAATGAATTTAACGTAACAGCAAAACTTTGGCCACAGTGGACACTGCAGAGAATGCTTAATAAGGATTGGTTACAATTATATTGCTGATGAATACAGAAACTAAGAACAGGAATCCCAATGTATAAAATCTGACTTTATTTTTTAATCACTGGATTTGGATTTAAAAACCACAGGATAATTTTTAAAAGGTTAAACTTGTAGATTAAGGATGCATGTGTTATGGTTGCCTAAATCTCATTTTTTTAAATTTTAATTTAATAAATTTAAATTTATTTTGCCATTTTAATGTATCAAAATTCTGATGTCAACATGATATTATATTGAAAGGATAAATCTACAGGGAATTATGCTGATAATTGTTGAGCTCTTTCAACATTTGAATAGGCTTTTTTAAAGGAAGGTCATGGAAGATAAATAACTGAACAAATTCAGATAGACTTATTTTCTTTCAAATATCTGCACCCCAGCATATTCAGTCAAATATACTGAAGTAGCCAATATACTACCCTTTACAAATATCTAGTGATTTTTGAAGTTGATCATTAGTTACATTATTAGTTACAGTGTAAACAAAATACAAAATGAAGTCTGTGAAGAATTCTCTGATTATGAGGAAATAGATAATTTACATCAGGGGAAAAAATAAATCAGATATTGCCCTGCAGATGGCAGTAGGTTTACACATTTTAAAGTGGATGATATTAACCTCTACAAAGGGAGATTGTGTTTTGAAGCAAAGCTACCTGATTTATATAAAATATATAAAAGACTGTGGATGTGAAATTGAATAAATGATTAAAAATGGAAGAAATATGTAAAAAATGCCTGGAAAATTCTTTTGCTCTTAGGACTTGTTTTTCATACCAGTCAGTCATTAGCCATTGCCTAGGCCAAATGGAGTAAAACATTTTTAAAATCTAGAATGTCCAGACTCTATTTGAAGCATCACGGACAGACTTTCTTAATTCACTAAAATAATGAGAAGGGGAATGTACAGCACAATCAGACTTGCGAAACTGTTGTAAGAAATCTCAGTTAAGTAGTTTAGCTTTTCTGCAGACTTGACTTGTGGAGCCCACCCACCTACCCCCAGTCTACTCTTTCCTGTTTTTGTTGGTCTTGCAAGCTATTGTTGAGTTTCAACAAGCAGTGACAATGTCAACATAGGAGAGGACCAGGACAATGGAACAGGAGGAAGGGGAGGACTAAACTGGCTGGTGAGGTTAAAGGATGGCAACCATGATGGAAAGAAATTAGCAGTGGAAAGTGGACAAAATGGCCAGGGTTATGTTTGTCCATTTTTAATCTTAGTTGAATGGATCAGAAGCTGGGACCTGAAAAAAATAGGACAAGTAGTTCTGAAAAACCAGTTGTAGGATTGAAGGATTTGTTGTTAAAGGCAGATGAGTGAAATAAGTCACAATACCTCTGATGAATTGATAAGGGACTTCAACAAAATAATACTGAGATGCAAATAGTGGCAGAAATGAAACATGATGGTAACACAACCTGGTTGATTGTGAGTTTGAAACAAGACTGCTGACTTTGATTTTAAACTAGAGAATTTTGAGAGAAGGGATAAAGAGAAGATTAGGGTACAGCAGGGAAGATTGGAAATGGGACATTTGTAAGAGAAAACAAAGACTGAAAACAAATTATTTTTATTTTTTTGTACGTGGACTTTAGCACAAAGTCTAAGGCATCCTTAGAGAACCTAACTCAGCTTCAATAAAAATGGCCTAATAACAACAATCTTGCTTCTGCAGAAGTCAGCCCAAGCCAAAATGACAATGAAAGGCAAGTGACCACCAGTGATCAGTGAGGAGGGAGCATGCCCATGGAGTAGGAAAAGAAGAAGAAAAAATGCTACATCAAAATTGATATGATAGTTTTAAGCTGAGATGCAGGCAGGTTTTGAGGGCAGAGCAAGTAGTAAAAGTTTGTGGGGCATGAGCTGTTACAGTTAGAGAAGAACTTAAAGATAAGCCCCAAAGCACTTAGATGTTCTATTACTTGTTGTTCTTCTGGTTTTGATTAATGAGATTCACATGTTTTTTATCGTTTGTTGATGAGATGCTTATGTATGTACCCTAGTTTTTCTATCTGTGATAGAACATTCATCTCTAAAGAAAGCCCAAAGGCTTGAGTTTGAAATATTTTCTTTATTTGTGGCACAAGCACCTTCAAATTATAGACATACAATGTTCAACAGTGTCAGCTTTGGAAGCCATATTAGCACCAGAAGTTTCTACACTGCCACATTCCTGTGTCTGGGAAATTGGGGAAGGGGGATTTTGTAGAGTGGGTGTAGTTAGACATAATAGTGTTTTTTACAGTCAAGGTCATGTTATTCCTGCATCTGGATGAGGAGTGGTTTAAGAGATGTCTCAAGTTGGAATGGAGGGTGATTGGGCCATGTGATAGAATGATGGGTGCAGGGAATGGATTTTGTGATTTTTAATTATTGGAGGAAAACCCAGAACTCCTAGATTCAGGTTTTCCCAGATGTGCCAGTATAACAACTCTAATAAAATGGAACTTTGAGAAAATTCCTGTCTTGGAGTTTTGGTGTTGGAGTTTGTTTTCCTGGAATGCTGACAGTGAGCAGATAAAATAAGTATAAAATATATCGTAAAATATATTACATATAAAATTATGTAAAATAAATAGGATTAAGGGTAGATAACATTCACCCAGTATCAGGCCACGTTAGCAGCATTTTCTTTTGCCAACATGAGATCTTCCTCTATACATGTTGAAGGACATTGTACTATATGCACCATAGCATGTGTGAGATGAACTATTCAACGTTTACACGTTCTATAGGGAAGACACATTTTCTTAGATTGTCTTTGATCTTTCTACCTGGTGCAATCTGTTTTGCAATTTCCATATAGGTCAAAGTTATTTTTAACCAGATGGCAGTTGCGTGGTTGTGTCAAGTTGTCCTGTAGCTCCTTACTAGTCTTCCATAGTTCCAGGGCTGCCTGTAGCTGTTGCTTGATGGGAGGGAGGAAAGTTTTGAGGAAGTTATTTCTTGACTCAGTCTTAACTTTGGAAGTTGATGGCCAAATATGTTTCTGCAGTTATCGCTTTAACTCACTCTTTCTGTGAAGCACTTTCCCAGCAGAACTTTGGAGGAGGATACCAGTTAGATAATGGGTCTTTTGTATTTGGGTCAGTTTTAGACACCTTGATGATCAGTCTGTCTCATTGTTTCATTTAGGGCCACATCCACCTATTTTGGATGTTTCGATCTGGAGCAAAGAGAACTAATAATACTTTATTTGCGGTCACAGACTAAAACATAAGTACAACAAAAGAAGAACATGGGAAAATTAAATCATGAAATCACCAAAAACTTGACTAAGGGGAATTACAGTGTTCTCCTCTGATGGTTACAGCTCTTAAAAAAAAATTGGAAAACTGAGAAGTGATGTATGAGGAGCCATCCAGCAAAGAGAACTAGCATATTCTGCAACAGCGTAACATAGATCTAATGTGAAAATTCTGTGGAAGTGTGGTTGGGCAGCCATCTTTATTTTTCTCAGAATGTTGTTCCTAGCTGATATTTTATGTTTGGTATTAAAATAATGATTCTTAAAGGTAAGCGTGCAATTCAGAGTTACTCTAACTTTAGGGTACTGAAATGTTCTAGGCTGATACCATTCTATCTTACCTGCAGTACTCTTGATGTCTCAGTTTTTTTTCAAATGGAAAGCCCACAGTTGTGTTTTCAGCTGGTTTGGTTTCAGCTGGTTATCCCTGTAGTATGTAGCCATTAGATTCAGACCCTTGGTCTTTTCCTTGACAGCTTTGAAAGTTACACTCTGCACTGCTATTGCCAGATCATTGGCATAAGCAATTTTCAATAAAACTGGTTTATTCAAAATAGTCAAGTAATATAGTGATCACTGGGCAATGCCAAGAACCTATTGTGAAGCCAACATAGATCTTATGTAGGTTTTATCACATTATATGATATTCTAAGGACTATTGTCTAATTGAATACTTATTTTACAATCATCAGTATAAAGAACTAGATCAGTGTTTTTAAAACTACACAATTTTAAGATATGTGAACTTCCTGGCCTCACCCTGTTATCACTATATTCCTTTGGTAGTTTAAATAAGCCAGTTTTATTTCACACTCTCCAATCTTTGGGCTTTCTTTAGACCGTCTCCATCACAGTGAAGTCTGAAAAATACTGAACTAGATGTTATCTTTAGAAGAAACTACAGAGAAATTGCAACACATTGGCAATAGCTTATCAAAGCCAGAGCTGCTCAGTAAATTACTCCTTGATGTTACTCTAACAGCATGACTCTTCTTATATAAACATGGGAAAATGTGAATGGCTGTTATTATCTTTATCCTTGAGTACAGCAGAACTGGACATGCATTTCTGATATATATTTCAAAGCTTCCTTTGAACACAGGGAAGATGCTATAGTGAAGAATGTAGGTCTTGCCAGTGTTACTTGTCTAGAAGTTCAGCTTTGCCCTCATATGAAGCAAAAAGAATGCAAAGCAAACAGTTTATTTTATTTATTTATTTATTGAATTTATATTGCTGCCTATTCATCCATGGTGACTCAAGACGCCTTACAGAATATAAATGACATAACAAAAAAAAACCAATTTGGTTCCCACGAAAAGTTGTATATTTTGTGTAATTATTTTAAAATCTAAGTAAAAGTCTCAATATTTAAAATTTGTATGTCATAGTTTTCCAGTTTCTAATTTGGTACCTTGACCATTATACCAAACTGGTTCTCCTATTATTCTGCAGGGAAAGCCTGAATAGTTAAATTGGCCATGCAAGCAAAATCCTCCACTTTTGCATGGGCATCAAAATTGCACATGTGTACAAAAAGACAGGTTGATTATACAGTTGTGACGTCCATTATGACTTCTTAAAAACTCTCCTGGGATATCTCTGAGAATATATCTGCTACTGAATTTCCTTTATACAGAAGAGCTGAAGGTAAGACATAAAAGTTTTTCTGTTTCTTTAGCATGAAATAATGGTAATGTATTTTATGCTATGAGTGGCAAGATATACATTTCTGGAGAGGATTTCAGTCCTCTTAATTTATTTCTAACAGAACAGTTGTGACAAAATATTGAGTTAATCTATAGCCATGAGGGAGAAAGCCAACACTTGCAAAGTCAATTCCATAAAGGATTTTTCAAATTCTAATTTGAGACTGTATCTCAAATGGCACAGTCGAATCCAGGCTTTTAATAAATTGGGATAGTTTCTAGACTTATTAAATTTGGCTACACATCTAAGCAGACAGAGTGGTGCCCTCAGAAATATTGATTTAATCATTATGACAAGTCTATATAGTGTGCCATAGAGCATCTAATGAACTTCTTTAGTTGTTCTGAAGTTTTTGATTGTATATATGATATACCTATTACCATTGCAGATAAAAGGGTGTGCATTTGTTATATAGGTAGTCCTTGATTTATGACCACAAATGAGCCAAAATTTCTCTTGTTAAGTGAGACATTTGTTAAATGAATTTTGCCCCATTTTACAACCGTTCTTGCAACAGTTAAGTGCATCACTGCAGTTGATAAGTTAGTAACCTGGTTAAGTGAAACTGGCTTCCCCATTTACTTTGCCTGCCAAAAGGTTGCAAAAGGTAATCACATGACTTTGGGACACAGCAATTGTCATAATTATGAACCAATTGCCAAGCTTCTAGATTTTGATCACATGATCATGGGGACATACAAAGATAGTTAACTGTGAACAGTTACTAAATAAACTGTTGTAAGATGAGGACTTCATGTACCTTGAACTTTAAGGTATTATTTTTGGGCCATATGTCAAGGCTTGGACTAGAATTTCTACATATTTGAATGACCTGTTTTGTTCAGTGATGTTAATTCTGATAATGTATAAAGGAAACTTGAAAACATAATTTGAAGTTTTTGTGGTTTTTTAAATAATTGATAAGATTATCTTCTCCATCGTATGATGAAAGAGCCCAAAGGAATTGTCTAATGCCCACTTGGAAAATAGAAAAGACTGTGATATTATATATGTGCCACAATGCATGTATGTGTATCTGTGTATCTGTGTATTTGCAAAATGTATCATGCAGTTTGATTAGGCCCTTCTATTAATAGCCAATAAAATAGGAATTGCTAATTGCAGCATTTGTTGGATGCATGTCCCGCTTTTTCTCCATCAATTCAAGATGCCATACATAATATTTCTGCCTTCATTTATGGGAATAGCATCCATCTGTGAAATTTACTATGTTGAGAGAAAGTGATTGGCCTCTACAGTAAGGTCACTAGTAGCCTAAAAGACCTTGACCTGGGTATCCCTGGTCTTACTTAATATCCTAACTAGTGCACCACACTAAATTAATACCACCTAACATTACTGTTATCAACTCTACAATGGTATTCTAGCCATGAATTTATCTTGAGAAAACATATCCACCTGGAAGGTCATGAGGGATTAAAGTTTTCCTATTTGTGCAGACCTCTGCAATAGTAGCCCAAGATGACATTCCATCTTGAAAAATGCAGCCCATCAGCCAAGCTTGTGGTCAGTTTCTGTTTTTTCCATCACAGGAGGTGTCATTCGGTTGTGCTTTAACTGATGAATTGCCACATACCAGAGTCATGTATAATATCCCAAACTGCAAAACCTCCATGGCAGAGAGGGGGGCAACGGGATTTTGTAAAGGCTCTGAAAGGCCCAGAATGCAAAATAATTATTTGAACATTTCCCCGCTTTTCTCATTTCATGATACCTTAATGTAAGTTTCTTTCCTCCATTATTCTTTGTCCATTGAAAACAATACCATGCCATTTGTGTGGGGAAACCTGTACATGTAGAATATGGCTTGCTATTATATTTTAACTGGTTTAACTGCTTTGAATGCCAAACGCTGATCAAACCGCCGTACCGATCATTTCGAAAACAGTTTATACTGGCAGAGGTTCCTTCATTGTGTGCACCTGGAGGCGCCCCCTCCCCTTTCAAAAACACCGCGGATGACTGTAGTACCTGTTGCTTGCTAGATGCAAGCGGCATGAATGTCCTGAATTGCCCTCAGATAAAAACAAAAAAATCAGACTTGGCTTCTTTTTCCGGCTCTTAAGCCAGACTTCATTCCGGAATGCTCATATTGCATGAAGGAACGAACACGCAAATCGCCTCCCCGCTCTTCCGCAGGAGGCCCCAGCCACGAATCGGTGGGCCGGCAAAGGCGGTTGCTTTCAGCCAGACCCGAGTGGTGCTGCAGCGCCAGGCGAAGCGGCAAATGGCCCCGCCCAGGCCCAGCCGGTCACTGCTCGCAGTGGCTGCAGCGGTCGGCTGTTGTGCTAGTCCGCGGCGCTCCCTCGCTTTGAGACGCAGACAGGTACCGCCCTCTCGCTCGCAGTCCCGGCGGCACATGGGGAGATGCTTCTCGGCTGCGCCCGGTTAATGTCGGGGAGGGGGCTTCNGGAGGGGGCTTCGCTTCTTGCGCTCGCCGCCGCCTCTCTCTCGGTCCACCTGAGCCATGTCCGCCAGAGGTGAGTGAGCATCTGGGTCGGGACAGGAGATTGGATCAACATCTTTTCAGCCAGCGAATGCTTCCAGATAAGGCCAACTCTCCGCCTCTTTCGCATCTCCCTCTCCCTGGGCCGGTAGTTGCATTCATGTATCCCCTTCCCCCCCCCTTTTTTTTTCCCCCTCCACCTTTCCCTGCAATACGCACCTGCTGTGCCCAAGAACTTCGCTCTGCCTCCCCTTTAATTTTGCATTTGCTTGATCTTTTGAGGGAGGCGAAGAAGAGCTGCGCTTGAGAGAGCCTTGAAGTCAACGTTTGGGTTAACACCACAGCTCTCTTTTGTGATTGCGAGGAAGCTTGGCCTGGCCTGGGAACCTACCTTCCCTAGGGGTGGGGTGAGATTTTGCGTCCATTCCACCCTTCTTGGGACCGGTGTTTTTACAGGGTTGATGGAAAAAACTCGGGGATTGATGCACCAAGATATTTAAAGCTGCAGTGAATCCCTTTGGGGAAGAGGGAGGGAGAATAGAGAAAGGAAAAAAAAATCACAATCACTTTGGAGCTTTACCAGGCTGTCTTTTTTTTTTTTCCTAAGAAGAAAATCTTTTTTGTGAAGAATTTGGGAGGTAGAATTTTGCACTGATAGGAGGTGAAGGGAAACACCAGAAGGATAAGACTAGTATGTTTCCCTTTTTGAGCTAAGTGAAGAAGCTGGTACAGTGATTTTAGTCAGTTTAAGCCTTGCAGATACTTGTTTTAATGAAGTGTTAGGTATTATTGAGTAAGAAACTTATTCCTGGAAATGCTTATAGTATTTATAAACAGTTTTTATTATCTGGATATAAAAATATTATAATTTTAATGTATTTTTCAACAGAAGTCTTTTGCACACTTTCCTTGTACCCAATCAGAAATCCTTTTAAATATAGATGCATAGGATTGTGATGTAAAGAAGCCCAGATGCAAAATCCTTCTTTGGAACTGGGACATAAGATCTGTCTTATGTGCTGTGTTATAAGGACAGAAAGGATTTTTTTATTCTGAGAAATCAGTGCATTTGATATTTCTAGCTGAATTGTGTATACTTTATGTAAGATCTTTTCACTGTGTGTATTTGTAAAGAAATAACAAAACCAGAGACACATTTCTCTGATTTCTACTGCACCCATTTGCTTTATTTAACTCATACTATGATTTTTGTTTCAATCATAATTGAACAAGGTAGAATCTACTATGGCCAGAACAAAACTCTTATAGAAATCTGCAAATACTGATTTGTCTGCAAATTCATGGGTGTGGCTATGCTTGGAACTGAAAAAAAGAAAAGGTGGAGACATAGGAGGAACTTTCCATATTTTGACCAGGCTCCTTAATATTGCCTAGCTTCCTCTAAGTTTTGTGATGTCACAGTATTGACTCAGCTGAAATTTAAAAGCACATTTAGTTAATTTATTTTTGGGATGGGTGGGATGCTGGTGAATTCCTCTTGATTTATACAACTTGTATATCAAGAGCTCTTAACCTTCAATTGTTTCATCTTTCTGAAGAAATATCTGTTTAATTCTTGAATGGAAAACCTTGTGTCACTTTCTGTTTCTAACATCTATTGCTAGCTAGCTGTAGAATTGCAAGACCATGTTTAACCATTGCAGAAACCATACTGTAAAATTATTGTAAAATAGGGTAAATTGAAGCAGATCTTATTACTAGAGAGGTGAGTACTCCTAGTCTCCTTTCAATGTTTTTGCATTTTTGCAAGAAATAAGTGTGGGGTTGGGGAAGCATTAGATGTCATGTATTATGCTTCTCAGCTGTCCAGCATACTGGAAATATAAAGCTCAGCCATGCATATCAACATTTTTGTATAATGTAGACATATAGCAGTAAACTCAAGTCTTTTAAGACAAGATTTTATACCCTTGTGAATTAAGGTTTTAAAAAATATTCATAATACTGAATAAATTTAACATACTTTGATTATAACATAAAGCATCACATTAGGATGTAGTAATTTTGAAAGCTTTAAGGGAATGGCTTTGGTATCTTTAAATATAAAGAGTTTAGAAAGTGAAATATGAAGTATCATCTTGGAACCATTTTGGAAAGCAAGGGCTAACTGCAGCTCCAAAGAGTGCATATTCAGCATTTTGGGAGAAATCTGTCAAGCCTTTGGGAAGCAGACTGTAAAATTCAAGTCAGGTGTCAGCCTTCAAGATTTATATTGGGAGCCCTTGCTATTTTGCTAATCAGGCCTAACTGACTATGGTATTGAACAAGAATGTTAGTTGTGGGACATTTGCTAATGCATCCTTTTGATGATCATGCTACTTCTTGCCTTAACAACACTCCTTTAAAAAGAGAAATAATAAGATATAACAACCAGGAAAATACTATTGCAAATCCATCTTCTGTGGTCTTTGACTGCCAATTCCAGATTCAGATGTAAGTATGAGTGATGTATGGGATTAGTGGTCCAGGTATTCGCAACAATACATAAACACAGGTGAATATTATGGAAATTGCTTTTATTAAAGCTATATAAGTTTAAATTGTCATTTTTTTGACAAGATATATTTACATTCTCCAATTATATGCACCAGAAACACCAGACTGAGATTTCTGCAAACATAGAACAAAAATCATATGACCTCTCAGGGTATGGTTGTACACCAGAGCATTCAGGATCCTTGGTAAGAGTAATCAAACTTTATTAAAATCCTCTTAGTTGCCTGTAGATGAGATCAGAACTATTTGGGGTACAATCTTTGATGGAGTCAAATGGTAATTTCAGTAAGCTCCAACAATCTATAGACTGTACAGAAAGACCATTTAAAGATTGCCATATTATTGGAAAACTTGTTTTGTACACTTTAAATTACAGTTTCTTAGTTTACTTAGCTAACCTGGATTGGCATGTTGTGCCAAACCAGGTGTCTGGATTAAGTACTGGTAAACTTTGCCATCTGCTGTTTTCATCATCAGGCTGTTGTAGAAGACAAAATAACACAGCTATTCTATGGCTCCCATCACTTTTATTTACCCCTGTTGGTATATGGAAATGGAGGACAGAAATAGTATGGGAAGAGATTTACTAATCTTCACTTTGTCCATAAGGGTTATGACCTTAACCACCTACCACCACTGGCTACAAACTGAGTTAATAGCTTATCTGTAACTTGTACAAAATACATCTTATAATAAGCTGAACTGTGTTATACTTCCCCTTCTGGCCAAGTAAGCAGCAGAATAAATATTGATCAAGACTGAATAATATACAATTTAAATAATGAATAGTTCTGCAAGCCAGTCAACTCCCTTGAGGTTTTCAGAGAAAGAAGAAAAGTGCACAACAGGAATAGCTGATTTAAGCACAAGCTTCCTATAGGTATATTTAAGCAAGAAAATGAGTTGGCAGGACTTGACAGGATTCCCAGCAAAATGCCACCCACAAATGTGTTCCTATTTTACCAACCCAGTGACTTAGATTTGTAGCTCCACCTACTGCTTTAATTGGCTTTGCAAATCTGCCAGCTATAGGAATTGAAAGCTATATATCTTCACAGCAGTGCTACATAGTTTCAATTAGGGAGTCTCTGGACTTATGACTGTAAGTTTTGATCACATTTTTATAGTTGTTTCACCAGACATCCAGGAAGTGTTCACATATCAGTTATGTTAATTAATCTCAGGTTCATGGCCAAGAAGCTCATGATGGGAAAAATAAGTTCAGGAATTAAACTATAGTATATATTAAAAGGGAAATTCACTTTCTTGTTGATTAAAGATACTCTGTTGTTTTAGTGTGGTAATTGAGGATCTTAAAATGACGATGGGCTTACGCTCCAGGCAAGCCTGAAAGCTTAGCTGATGTCTTTCAGTGAGGGGTTAGCAACATATCTATAGGCCTAGGGAATATTTTTAATAGTTATGGAAGGGAATTATATTTGATAATTCACAGTTCCTTAAATGGAAAGACAACATCAAAGATACATTACAACAACATCAACTAACAATGGTTGAGACTACCAGAAGAGCAAGAACCAGAACTTTGTATTTCCCTTGACATCTTGAAGTGGTAAAAGAGGAGAAGCAGGAAGAGGAGGAGAAGGAGGATCCTCAAAGCCCAGTGGCTTAACATGTTTTTCAAAGTATTAAATACTTGGAAGACCTAGTGAAGTTTGTCATCTTAAATGCAACAACTAAGCAACTCTGTGTCCTTTAGCTGTTATCAGGTTTATATTTAGTTTTTAAAAACAAAGTTATGAGATACTGTAATAATATCAGGAGGATGGCCAAGGACAAAAGAACTTTGCACATTCCCACAATAGTTGTGTTAATTGTATGTATAGAACTTTTCCATGTTTGAGCTCCAGAATTAAAATAAGGTTCTATCTGTTTATCAATGCTTTTGATAATGTGTTTTTATGGGTATATATTTGTCAGTTTTACAAAAAAAGCAGAGTTTATGGAGATGGTGAAGGACCAATGTCCTATGATTGATTAGGCTCCCCAAACTTGGTATTCTTTAACTAGTTTCCATAGCTTTTAGCCAGTAGGCTATTCCCTTTTTAACAGTTTTTTGGGGGAAGCAGGGAAATACAAATGGTGAAAAAATGCTGAAAAGGCATGGAAATATTACAAATGGAAGGTATTGACATATGGACACTTAGTTAAAACAATGTGATTAGTGCAAGACTATTAAGAATAAAACTATAGTCTAGATTAGTATTTTTGTGGAATATGTTTGTTAAATTACTTAGATTAATTTTATTATGTGATTGCTTTTTAACATTTTATCATGAATTATGGTAGATTTACAACTTGAAGGCTATGTTAAATTGTGGCTTTATGAGAAAAAAAGCTGTGGAGTGCTAGACTTAACAAAAAGCAACCATTTATTTTGAGTTGCATCTTTTATTTTATTTTTTTTTAATCTCTTGTTTTGGTTACAAGCTCATTGGAATTCCTGGGGGGGGAATAAGTTTAGCTTGTGGCTAAACAATTAGCAGTTCAGTTCTGTGCATGGTTACTGAAAATAAGTCTCTTGGACTTCGGTGTGTGTCACTCCTAGGAAATTATATACAGAATTATGACTGCCTGGCATCAGCTTGGGCAGGTATAAAACCTCCCATATGTTCCTTAAATTGAGGGAAGTTATCAGAATCTGATCAAATCATAATGCTATGCTTCACAAACAATAGAGACAATAATACAACAGTAACACAAGCCAACATGATCTTGCTGCTGCAACTAATCATGTGGTTACTTCTTATGATGTTGCCTGTGCATAAAGATAGCTACTGGCAATTTTTTTGGTAATGTTTACATTTTGTACATTCACACACTGATTGTATGAATAGGTTTTCTCATTTCTGAAAGGTTGTTACAGATAACTAGGCCCTGTTGTCTGTAATTTGAAAATGCAGATAGGGAATAAAATATTTAAATTACAGGAAGTTATTTAACAGTGAGAAGCCAAATATGAGCGGAGAAAATGAACTTTCTAGTGCTGGATATGATCAAGAAGATGATAAAGAACCATTGGTTAGGGATGGCTTCATTTCTATTTTTGTGCTGCGCAGCTGAATCTACTTTATTTTGAAACAAAATTATGGGCAGGTAGGAAAAATGAAAGTTTCATACTACCACCATAGCTGAACCTAAAGCCTGCCACTTAAAAAAAATTGAACAGTGTGGCCATTGGCCCCTCAAATCTTGAATATTCAATAAATAGCAATTAGCATGAAGAGTGGCAGTTTAAAGGAAAGGAACTTAGCCATGGGAAATATATTTCAGAGATATGAGTCTGCCATTCTAAGTTTTTGAAATTAACTTTATCAAGCAAAGTTAATCTTTTCAATGTTTTGACCTCAAATGTACTTGGGAGGCACAATAAAACTATAACAATGGGAATCTGTTGCTTCTGAATTCATCAGCTGCAGGAATGAATATAAACATGATGGGACCATTTTAGTTTTCTGGATCCTAAACAGAGTTCTTTCCTTTTTTGTACTATACTTGCACACGTGAACATATAGAATCATATAGAACAACAAAAAAACATCATGGTAAGTTATTACTTATTGCAACAGATCCAAGACCTAGTTTCAGTTCTTGGCTAGCATGCATGTGTGAATTATCTGCACAGAAAATATGCTAAATTTAGGATACTCTCTTTGAAAACAGAAAATAATCACTTCTTTCAATGATAATTCAGTGAGTCTAAAATAAGCATCCCATTTTAAAAACAAATTATTTTGGGGAAAAAGTCTTCCTTTGCAAGAGTGGTGAATGAGAGATAATAGTGTCTTCCTATAAATTTAATACATCATATAAGTACATGTAAACTTTTTCTCACAAATCTAGACAACATACTAAAAAGCAGAGACATCACCCTGCCAACAAAAGTGCGTATAGTCATGGTATGGTTTTCCCAGTTGCAATGTATGGCTGTGAAAGTTGAACCATAAGGAAGGCTGAGTACCAAAGAACTGAGGCCTTAGAACTATGGTGCTGGAGAAGAGTCCCACAAGTCCCTTGGACTGCAAGGTGATCAAACCAGTCAGTCTTAGAGGAGATCAACCCTGACTGCTCTTTAGAAGGCCAGATTCTGAAGATGAAACTCAAATACTTTGGCCACCTAATGAGAANGCCACCTAATGAGAAGGAAGGACTCACTGGAGAAGAGCCTAATGCTGGGAATGATTGATGGCAAAAGAAGATGGGAATGGCAGAGAATGAGGTGGCTGGATGAAGTCACTGAAGCAGTCGGCGTGAGCTTAAATGGACTCTGGGGGATGNTAGAGGACAGGAAGGCCTGGAAGAACATTGTCCATGGGGTCACAATGGGTCAGACATGATTTTGCGACTAACAACAACAAACCTTTTCTGTTGTGACTTTGATCACAATACTGATACTGATTAATATTGATATTGAGATCTGCATACTGAGGTCTGTTATCATTTCTAATTTCATAAAAATATAACTTGCTGGAGTGAAGTAATGCAATTCAGAACAATATAAGCTTATAAAATATGGTCTTATATATACTATGAACATACTATAAAACCACCATTATAACCGTGGTTTTTTTCTTTATCTTTTCTTATCATCTTTTCTTATTTTTTATCAGGCTGTCTGATCAAACCAAGGTGGATTTTTCTAATGAGTCCTTTTGTCAATGAATCTGTCCAGCTGGCTGAATTGCATAGCCATCCATCTTCAAATCAGGGATGACCCCCTTATGTTATAATTATAATTGTGATTGCCTTTTTGTTTTCAGCAGTAAGATATGATTCATGATCAATTGCATAATTTTTGTCAGCCAGCTGCAGTGCACATGGTTTTGCTTCCTATTTATAGAGCCTTAATGGTGTGATTTTTGATAGTTATCTTTAGAAAATTCTTCTTTTTGTCATTTCCTAGTAACAGATATAAGACATAAGTGGAAGGAGTTGGTGTGAGAGTTAAAGTTCTAGGCTATGTCTGCAACACCATCTAAACCACAAACTAGTTAGCCACACTTCAGTTTAGTCCATTATATTAAGCTAGCTTGTATTAATTTATGATCTAGCATGCTGTGGAAAGCTACAAAACCACTGCTCTTTGCTGTTTTAGTTCCTATATATCAGTATTATTTCCTAAAGTAATTATCAGAAATGATATTTGGATGGGGATTCCAACCTTTAATGAAAAAGAAAAGGGAGAAATTCATTAACTAGAAAACTACCAGAGGTCTAGGATCCAAGTTATTGTGCTTGCAATATTATTTACTTATTTACTTATTATTTATTTAATGTAAACCGTTTCAAACTCGATTGCAGAAAATATGACTT
>AZIM01000793.1:475651-488000 GCA_000516915.1 Ophiophagus hannah
ATAAATAAATAAAAAATAAATAAATAAAAAGTTGCTTTTTATGCTTCCACATAAACTTTAGAAAATATGGCTCTTCCTTAATTCCCACAATTGAAAATGGATGTTAAAGCTGATAGAGTTGATGTAGAAGGAAAAATTAACTGTTTTAATTAAAGAAAAGAAGTTTATAGCTTTGTTTCTACTTGGAAAGTTCTTCTGACTCTGAGACTGAAAAAAAATTAATCTTTGATTTTAGGTTTTTGATAACTAGATGGACTTCATTGTTATAGAAATGGTTTGAAATAGTTAGAAATGTAAAGCAAAAGTTTGAGATGTATTTTTTAAAAATCTACTTCACTGAAAAAAGTTGGAAAGCATTCCTTTTTTCTTTTATTTTCTTTCTTCTCCTTTGTGTCTTCTGATTTTTGCTTTGTATTTTTTCTCATAATAAAATTTAATAAAAATATATCAAAAGGAGGGAAATATAGCTGGTTTTAGTAATTGGGATTTTAAATATGTTCATTGAACATGGTTTGCTGGCATATGTATTTTCCTTGCTGATGGTTGAATGTTGAATATATGTATTCTGGTGTCCAGAATATATAGAAAAGAATTAAAGAAATTATGTAATGTTTTTTTCAAAAGGGCATAATGAAATCACATTGAAGATGACTATTTATCTTCCACTAAGAAATTATGCTAATTTATATAAAATGCAGCAAATAGTTAATTCAGGAAGCTATTGCTAGACTTAAGGCATTGGATAATTTCCAAATTTCCATTTTTGATGAAGATTTCTTGGAAATAGTTATCCTGAAGTTTTTGAAGCCTTTAAGTCAGATTTCAGTCATGGCAAAGTACTGAAATAGCAGTGATCACACTTTCTTGATGGTTCATGATAGCACTTGTTGATGACCTATGGTGGGTCTGGGATGGAGGTAATGTATCTTTATTGGACCTTCTTGATTTCTTAGATTTCTTCTTTTCCTTCAATATCATCATGTACCACAGAAATTTCAAAATACAGAGCACAAGTTTGAAGAGAAATAACCATGTCTGTTGCAAAAATCATTCTTTTTTTGTTGAAAGAAACTGGAAACACAAACAAAAATATATAGAACTTGAGGGCTATGAGGTGAGAAATTTAGCAATCTTATTTTATGATCAATTTTGGGGATGCTAGTCAGATCTTCATCCATATCTATATCCTAGGGTTATTTCTAGGCAAAATTACTGTTTTAGGAGTGACAGCAGAACTAGGAAAATCTATTGTTAAGATAGAATGCAGAGGTAATCAGGCCATTGTCCCTGACTGAGGAAGGAACATCGAGGTTTCTCGCCTAATTACATTATGTTGCAATTTCCTTGGTAAGCTGCCCTAAGGCTGCATATAAAGTGATGAACAAAAGTACTGTTCTTTGTTTCAGGTGGGATGGGAGATAGGATCAATTTGTCTCTCATAGGAAGAGATAGAGAGGAGCTGGGTTGACCTTAGTCATGTCCAAAGGATAAGGTGGAAAAGGGTGAAACTTCCATTTTGTTTGTTAAATCTATCTTATGCACTGCACATGGTACCCATTGGACTCACTGGGATATTGTGATGGTTCTCCTTCACCCAGGGTAGCTCCTGTTGATGCATTTGCATAGATCCAGCCCGTACACCAGCTTGATTGCTTGTTCCTTTACCTACTGATGGTTGACTCTACAAGGCAGATGCTATCTGCCACGTCAATATCTTCATTGTCAATTCTACAGCTGGTTGTTTTATCTAATTTTTTTAGTTTGGCCTGCTTTATATTTAATTTTATTCTCATTTTTTTTACTGTGCTCTTTTACCTTTAGTATTGGTGCTTGTATATCATTTGCACTTTCAGCTAATCAGGGTAGTGTCATAAGCAAATGTAAATGCTGTCAACGCCCAGATGACTAGATGTTGATGTACATATTCCTCCTTGTGAGTGCTGAAACAGTAAAAACAAAACATAGTGATTTGGATTTTAACTTTTCAAGGAGACTTTATAACTTAATCCCCAATAACAGATTTTTCTTATGTGAGCTTACCTTCTATGCAGTGGTTTAACATGTGTTAGAAGTTCAAAATGCATGATAACTTTAAAAGTTTTAATTTTCTAGAGATTTCGTGAAATAATAATAATAATAAAAAGTGTCTCCTTTTGTGGAGATCAGTGTTCTTTTTAAGTTTGGAACCATATGTGCTGTTACTGGTGAACAGGTTCAATTAAGCCCAGTGGATTACTTAAATTGTGAGCACAAAAGACTGTACTTGAATGATATAACTGTAGGTTATCTTTCTTGACAATAAGAAGAAAGTTAAGTAGCTTTTACATCATAAGCAATTGACATTTGAAAATGAAATGGAACAGATTCAGCAATATTAGATTAAAATAAACTGTTTATTTTGTCAGTGCTCCAATATTCCTGTGGTTTCTTGTCTTGTAGACTTCTATGTTTGCCTAACTGTATACTGTATATATAATACTATCTGTATCCAATATCCATTGCCTTTTTCATATAAAAAATGATTTTTTTCAATGAAATATTATGTATACAACAAATTTCACTTTTTGTTTTCTACATTTTGAAACTTACTTATTTCAAAGGCATGAACTGTCAAGCATGATGAAATTGCTTAAGACAATTATGATGATAAATCTAAGTCATTGAAGAACTGTGTAAAGATACTGTTTGAAATAGCAAAATGAAGAAAAAACTAGTTATTTAGGATAGGATTATTAGTTATTATCAAAATTGTTTACAATTGTTAATAATAGCAAGCACATTCATAAATAAAAATTATTTCTGATTTATATGCGGGTTAGTTGCCTTGAATAGTGACAAATAAAAGCAGTTGGGTCTGAAATAATGTAACAGTTTGCCTGGAAAAATCGAGGACAGTCAGTCTTGTATGATCACACAATTCCCCTTTTGTCCCATGATATTTGTGATACACTGGTTATGAAAGAGTGTTAGTTGAATTGCAAAAATACATAGCCCAGTTGACTAAGAATGTTATCTGGCCATTATCCAATGAACACATTCTCTTTGAGGCAGAGTATCTTTTTGATTTTGGCCAGTACGTAGGATGCAAAATCAAATTACCTGTACAAAAATATCCCAGGAATGAGTTACTTAGTCTAATATTGATTTGTATTAGGGGTAAGCCCTTTCTGTCCAATCAGTATGTATTAAAACACACTCTTTCTGTATTTCATTCTACAAACAACTTTTATTAAAATAAGCATTTTATATGTCACTTTCATGATTACATGCATTATTGGCACACTTTTTGGAGATGGAAAAATTGGTAATCTGAAATATGACTTAATTTTGTTCGTTAGTTTTAACACGGGCTCATAATTGATTTTAGTGTATATGTTTTATCAGCCGGGACATTGTGAATCCCAGGTGCATTGTCCAATGTCTAGACATGAGAGCTCTTTGACATAGGAAGGACATGTTGATAAAGTTGCCCAGCCATTCAGTTTAAAACTGCAAAGGACACTGATTCACACGTAGCTCCCTATATTAATTACCGAGTCTCTTGGCAGCCATAGCTGCTGTTCTATTTCTTCTTCAGTGTAATTAATTACATGGCCTGAATCAAAGGAAGAAGCAGCTGCCTTTGTTGGAAAGAAGGGGGAAAAAACCTTGAAAACTTCTGTGTCCATAATGTTCTTTTTTTATGAAAAGGTGAAAGGCTTTGCTTTATTTATTTCATCATGTCACTGAGGAAAATTAGCATTAGACAAAAATATACCAAATTCATACCTTTGTTTTCATTTGCAATCATCACAAAGGATCTGGAATGATAGAAAATTTCCTATTTCAAGGCAGAATGAGAATGTCTTTACAGTTTCAGTTAATGCCAATATGTTTCAGATTTGGTCTGGACATTCGCTCGACTTGAATAAAACTGTGATATGAAATCCATGCTGCATTTTGTCATTTGTCAACAAATGATTCCTGTGGCAGTGTCAGGGGGATTTGTGAAGTTGGATACAGTGTAAGGGCGCTAGTTCCCAGCAAGTTCTCTTTGATTTATGGTCAGAATAGTCCTGCTAACAAATATCATGCAGAACACTGTAGCTTACGAGAGATCAGAAATACACACCAGCAGGTCCCCCTGTGGATTATGCTAATTGTGAACAAAATACTCCTGGGTCAATATAAATATTCAGTTACTTCTTAAATCTTTATCAAATAACATGCAATCAACGAGCTATTTCCAGATTATATCAACAATGACCGCTAGAAATCCATTAATCTGGTTCTATTATAATTGGAATTGCATTCTGAATTATTTTACCCTAATTTTCTCTTTAAAATCTATATGTAATTTACCTGCTTAGTTCTGGTTGGACATGAAGAGCACATGGCTGGTTGAGAGAAAAGATTGTAGGTCCATTGTTAAACATAGATATGCCTCCATTCTCATGCTGCTAATGACTACAGAAACACTGAATATTCTTATTTTATTAAAAATGTTAAGCTGCCCAATAGCCAGAGCTCGCTGAGTGATTTCCAATAAAATACAATAAAATACAATTTGAAAAAAAACATATACAATAAAATTGGGAATATTTATTAAAATATTTAAACTACCCAGATGATTCTAAATATATATGCTCACTTTCATGATGGAAGTAAATTTTAAATGTCTACTTCTAAATTTTTATTTATTTATTGTGATTGGTTAAGATGTTGTGATCTCATTCACATTTGATTTTCAGCAAGGTGTATTATAGGTTATACCAAAAAGTGAATCAGAATTATTAAGCATTACAACCTATTTTGTCTTCTTATATTCAAATTCCGTAAGGAGATAAATAAACAGGTAAAGGTGTGTTATCTTTAAATTCTCCTCAGCGCTGACCAGCTGCAGCTATGTTTTTCCCCCACTTTGTGCAGGCTGCTGTTCATCCAGTGGTGCTGACCTGGGTGTCTCCAGTGCCTCCTGCGTTGCTTCACCATGCTTACCCATCCCTGTTAACAGACCTTGGATCTTCTGAGTTATTCCCCATATTCCTCTCAAACTCATCAGCCTCCTCGGATGACTCGGGCTGGTTCCTCCTCATCTGAGCCATCATCCAAGAGAGCTATCATAATGAGATTGTTTCATAGTCTAGCTTTTTTTCTTCCTGATCATATTCTCCCAAAGCAGGATCTCCTTTTTTTTAGATCAACTAAATGTTGATCCATTGGTTACAGTGGAAACTGACCAACTGATGTGTTGCCTGATCATGACATTGTGGGCTGAAAAAGTGTGGCTGGCCCAAAGTCACACAGCTAGTTTTCATGCCTCAGGTGGAATTAGAACTCACAGTCTCCAGGTTTCTTGCTTGATGCCTTAAATACTAGACCAAACGTACTCATTTCACAGTCTAGCTTTTATATTGTAATGCATGTTCTGAAGCAGCATGCAAGCAGAGTCTTGTATATATCTAATATCATATTATCCATTTAATATGAGAATGCCCATTTTGATGGTCTTACTAGTGTTAATAAGGCCAAAGAATCATCACATTGTTATGCATTCTTGAGGCTAAGGAGGCATGATATTACATTCTGTAGTTTGGAACTGCCATAATGACAGTACCATATTTCACAATGGTATTGGCAGAAAACTTAATTCAGGAAGTAAAAAAAGGAGAAGCCAATTATAAAAAGTGGGTGATATGTAAGAAATGTATGTTTGAGACAATTGATGTGTAAGAAATGGTCCTTCATTAGAGATAGTGCAATAACTTTCTCTAGGTAATTGGGGAAAAAACTAAATCTTGTTTCAGAAGATGGGTATGTGGTCCAGTTGAAAGACCAAGTAAGAAATCTGTCTATACTTTTTCTTTAACAGATTTCATGTGGCCTTTTATAGTATTGGGTTTCCAAATGAAAATAGATTGCCACCTCCTGTAATATATTTAATTTGGTGATTATAACTATAGATTATGAGCATTCTAGTCCAACTGTAGGGTCACAATATTGAGAAAGGCTGAGAGTGGAAGTCTTTATACTTAGGCAATTAGTTACCATAAATCTAAAACCACCTTTAACTTTCAATTGTAAAGGTGATTGTTTTCTAATTTTGTTCAAATGAAAGTGGTGAAAGAATGCAGCATAACTGTTTTAGCTAGAAAGTGCTTACTATTCCTTATCAAAAAGGATATATCCTTGTAGATATACGCTTCCTATATTTTGAAGATTTTCCTTCATTGAAAGCTGAAATATAAAGTATTTTTCTGTGTGGCTCATAAAAGTGATAGGATCTGGCAAAGTTACAGAAGAAGTTAATTTCTAATACTTAACTGATGAGGAAGGTAGGACAAAACAGATTATCTTATTTAATAGCAGATCCTCTGTAAAAAGTATGGAAAGCCTTTTTCTCCCCACAGTGGGCCACATTCCTTTACACAGATCTGTTTTTTGGGGTGGGGGATATAGGAGCTTATATGATGAAGAGTATTAAAGCAAATAATTTGGTACCCATGCCAACAGTGGTACCATCCATTTTCTCTCTGAAAAATAATATTTCTCTTTCTGATATTCTCTTCTCTCCTTCCTCAAAAATAGAATGCTGGAAATTTATGGCGATTATTATAGTTCTGAAACAAGAGATGGGTTCAAAGTAGGCCAAGAACTAATAGAATTAAGCAGAGGGCTGCATAGGGATATCAGGTTCAGGTTATTAATTTCTGCTTTATAAATTAAGATGCATTTCTGAAGCAGTATTTCAAATGAAATGGAAATAACTGCTAATTCAGTATAATTGATTCTAAATAGAAGAATATATCTCTTTCATTCTACCAGTCGAATATACTTTCCTGTAGTTTAGCAGATGTGAAATGTTCTGAATTCCAGAGAAGAATAAAGAAGAGTTGATTCTGCCCTTAAATCAGCACAAAATAGACACTGACAGCGAGGCCTTGAGAATGACCCTTCTAGCTTCATTAAAAGGCACACATAGAGACTATTGAAATATGCTACAGCCTTGATGGGTACGTTTTTTCTAAGTCTTAATCAAGTGGTTTTAAGAACTGCACTATAGAAGTAAATGCCTGCTTTGAAATCTATATGAATAAACCTAGTTGTTAGTGGGTAAATATAATGGCTGAGTAGTCATGTGCAGACTCCAGAGTACATGAAGTCAGCATCCTGGCAGCCAAACGCTTTTTGTTGTCTGGGTTTCTTTTCTACAGTGTTCTCCCTTTTCAGAGAATCTGTTGGAATGTTCTTTTGCCTGGTTAACTATTGATTGCTATTGTTAATGTTTGGTGGCATGATTTATATGGCTAGCCAGGGTTCCTTGTTTTTCCTGCAGCAGACAATAAAATAGCTACATCTGTAAGCACTGACCTCTAAAACTGCAAACAGGCATATTCTCTCTGGTATGAAAGTCTCATTATACAGAAGTTACAGCTGGTAGAAGTAATTTTAAAAAGGGTAGGGGAGATAAATATGCTTTCTTTTAATGCCCAAGTAAGCATTTCTGAAACTAAATTTTTATCTCATTTTTTTTCAGGAAGTAAGTGAACATGGAATATTGGATTTTAATGGATATTTTTGTGCAATTAAGGAATTAACTTGCCAACTCATTGCCCTAAAATACTTTTAATCTCTCAGTAAAGGTTGAATACATATACTGACTATATAATGAAATAAATCTAATGAATACAAATCTGTCTACTATTCTTCCAAAGATCTGCTTCTGCTTTAGGTAGTGACAAGATTAATTCACATGAAATCTAAAATCTGTGACTTGCTATACTTACATGGCTTGTGGGTAGGGGTCTCAAATATGGAGCCCCAAATATTCTGGATGCACTCCATTCAATATTTTACTTGAAATCAATCCAGGATTATATGTCAACTAAGATATAATGGAGCAATATGGCAGAACTGGTGACATTCTTACAAAATGGCTGCCAAAATCACTGTTTAGTTACAATGGAAGGAAAATAGACCATTACAGGTTGGTCTCTGTTGAATCAGCTTCATTGATTATGTGCTTTTAGTTAGGACTCTTAGCAGTCATATAGACTTTCTCTAAGATGATCTGTAATCTGGCCTTTTAGGTCTCCTAATGGGACGTTCATTTGTTGTGAGTATATCCATCTTGCTGACATCCATTCCTTTCTTTCTACTTTTCCAAGCCTTATGAACAGCTCAAGGGAGCTGGGTCTTTGGGTAATACTCACCAAATATTATAGTTGAAGCTGGTCATTTTTATCTCAAGTAAAAAACTCTGGATTGATTTGTTCTAATACTAACTAATGGAGTCATTTTGAATCAAAATTCAAAAGTATTAATATTCTTTTTTCATGTTTTTTCAGTATTCAACTTTCACTTTTATTTACAGTCTCAAGGAAAATGCTATCTGCACAATACTAATCTTCGAAAGTATAGAAATGGCAGAACACCTGAATGTCTTTTCAAAGGATTTCATTACTATCCTATTAAATACTATTCTATGGCATATTTCTTGATTGCTGCTTCTTTTATAGTTAATAGGTGATCTTAAAAGTAGAAGTTATTCATTAGTTGGCCATTGCCAATTTTAAGAGTAGTTACTACACCTGCTGCCATTGATTTGTACTTCTTTATATTTAATTATAGAACCCATTTTCCCACTGTGTTCTTGACTTGCATTACTAGAGCTTGCAGATCACTTGCATTTTCAGCTATCAGAGAAGTACCATTAATATAGAGCAGATTATTGATGTTTTCTTCTTTTAGTTTTAAAACCATGCTTAATCTTCTTCCAATTCAGTTTCCTTCAAAATAAATTCAGCATAGAAGGAAAAATGTATAGACTTAACTATCTCTCTTGCCAAATTTCAGCCACTCTTTTTCACTGTGCCGTATCCAGTCTACATATGTCTTTCAGATGGTGGGATTCCCGTTTTTTTCTAAGCACATTCCATAGCTTAGTTGACACAACTGAAGATTTCCTTGAACTATTATCAAAGAAGGGTATATTGACTTTTTTTGGTACTCTTTAGCTTTCTCAAACATGCAATCTGCAACAGCAAATTGTCTGTAGTTCTCCAACCTTTTTTCAAACTAGCTTGAACACCCGGCATTTCTTTTTTCACATAGGCCTCTAAATAGGTGAAGTTAAGGAAATTATATAATAGTCTCCTTTCTTTAGTTTTCTTTAGTCACATGATCATCATTACTGTGCTTTGCAACTGGCTTATGATAAGCAGAGTTAATGGAGAATGTGGAGGTAAAATTTTAAGTCCCTTTCATATGATGTTTCACTTAACAAGCGCAGTGATTTACTTAACAAAGAGAAAGTGAGGTCGTAATTCCATCACAGTCATGTGATTTTCCGCTTAGTGAAAGAGTTGCTCATTCCAATTGTGGTTGTTAAGCAAGGACTACTTTGGAAAGTTTGGTCCAGATGAAGTTCCTTAGATTTTAGTAAAATTCAAAGCACTCCTGACATGAAATACAGAATCTTCCAAATAGATCAGCACAGAGTTTGGGTTGACCTTACCACAATGATAAAAATTTAAATTATTTTCTTAAATCTAGTACCTTGAGAAACAAAGAGTTATTGATTTAGAACCAATTAAGTTGGTTATTACTCTCTACCACAGGGGTGTCAAACTTGTGTTTGTGCTGGCCCCGCCCCCGCCCGGTTTAGCAAAAGGGAAAAAAAGTCCTGATATGTCATGTGATGCCGTAGTGACAATGCAAGTTTGACACCCCTGCTCTACCAGCACACACACTTCACCTAAAAAAGAAATCTTTTTTTCTTCCTTTCCTCCCAGCCCCACCTATTCCACACAATTAATTTATAGTAGAGTGGAAACTGGATGGTAATTATATACACAAAATATCTCAATCCGGCTACTTACTAGAGAAACACTAACTAAAGCTATTAGCAGTTGCCACAGTCTATGAAAAACAAAGGAAATCAGCAATACTTTGTGAGCTGATTGCAGTATTTTATATGCAATCTCCATGGAGACCTGAATATTCTGAGTGTCAATTGCACTCTTTCAAATAGATTTATGTGCTAGTTATATCCCTGTGCAAGCCTGGGAGCCATTCCTTTGATTGCTAATGGAAATCCTTAAACCAAGGCCATAATCAATGTGAGTGAGACATTTTTATGCCTTTTTTATATATCTCCCCAAAATAAAAACAGTGACATCAGTGAAAGGCCTAATGCAAATCTGAGACTACCTTTGTCAGTTCAGACTGCAAGACAGATGGACAGGAGGATAAAATAGAGCTTGCTGACAGCTTCTTTAGTTATGGTAGCTTTCCTATTACTTATAGTTCAGTTTAGTGATTGCCATAGAAATTCTTATCTGCTTCCAGGTTTGCACATAATGCTTTATGCAACGGCTGTCCACACTCCTAGACAGAATAGGATGGCTCTTCTTTCATCTCTTCAGTCAGTCCACAAATTGGATTTAAGCTATGATGAAATAAATGGTGTAAAAGCAAAAAAAATGATTATCTCCGCAGTGTGACGGACTGTTTTGATGTTTTATCATATTTTTACTATGCCCTTTCTTTTAAAAATGATCGTATTTATTTTTTCCCTTCCCTTGGTTATAAAGTAATTTAAATGATCATACCTAGTTCCTTGGATTATTACATTAAAAAGATCACTCAACCAATAAGGCTTGGTGTCCCTTTTTTAATTCTTATATTTCCGAGAATGTCCTTGCTTTCTAGATATTGTATTGGATACTTCAAACACAAGTAAGTTATTCCTTTTTGGTGACGGGAGGAAATCCTCTAGTGCTTCTTGACAGTAATCATGTTGCTGAGCTTGGAAATTTCTGCACAGTATTTCAAATTGCTACTGACATCCTAAGATATTATCTCTATTTGGAGAGGCAGACAAGGCAACCTGAGAGCCATTCCTTCTATTTAGGGTAGCACAGATTGGCATCTGATAATATATATAGTACCTCCGAAACGAGAAGTGGGTGCTTTGTTTGTGTTAAAGCCAGCTTATGTTTCTATTTTGAATTAAATGTAGAAATGTTTTTCTGCTATCTGAATTCAGAACAATATTTGTTTCTTCAAGTATGCAATTTATATTCATAAATGTGAATGTTCACATTCGTTGCTTACTAAGGTTGCTTACTAAGGTAACTATATTTGGCTAAGGCTGGGTCAATATCTTTCATGCAATTTCTTAAGTATTTTCTTCTCTGAGACCCTTTTGTTTTTCCTATTGTATCATTGACAGTTTGAGCATTTCTTTTTGAGTTTCTTCTGATACCTTTGATATATTATCAAGATCTGAGCTGGCACAGTGATTAGAATGCAGTATTACAGACGAATTCTGCCAAGTGCCAGGAGTTCGATCCTAACTGAGGTTGACTCAGCAGTCCATCCTCAGTAAAATGAGGACCCAGATTGTTGCAGGTAATATGCTGATTGTAAATAGCTTAAAGCACTATGAAGCAATATTGCTCGGCAGAATTAGCCTGCAATACTGTTTTTATTATATTAATGTTATTATCAGGGAAAGCCAATCCAGATGCTTGGCTGTTGTAATTTTCTGGTACACAGATATTCATCTCTGTAAAACCTCATTGGCTACTGTTATCTCCTAGAGTGAAAAAATGTCTTCTTTGTGAGTAGTTATGGAGGCTACAAAATATCTAAGACAGGGTATGTATATTCATATTTTTGAATAATTAAATAGGGTACTTTATTGCTCAAAGCTGTAATTAAATAAAAACAATAGCAAGACATTCCATCACCCATGATAATTTCACCCAAATTATATTCTCAACAGAAAAAAAAATTGAGAGCAAATTCTCTTTCATGCAACTATATGAGTAGTGATAAAAAAAATGCAAGTAAATCTATGCACAGTGCTACGATCAACATTGATTTGGTGGCTGCTTATAGTTTTTATCATGGTAGTACTAACACTCGGAGGTGTCTTTAAGTAGCATTGTAAATGGGGTAGAAAATGCTGCAACATGATCAGAGATTGCAAGTCTATAACACAGTTTGACTCTTCTTAATTCTCAGGAAAGCAATGTGGTAGACTTGCATTATATTGCAAGTCCTCTGTTAGACGCGACTTGGAGAGCATTCAAAGTGGCCAAACCAAATATGCAATTGCAGGCATAACTCTATAATCAATTCTGCAAAGCCAGATGTTTGATACCTCAGTAATGTTATGTTTTGCTTCAGTGTAAGGGTCTGGTTTTCACACTAAATAAAAATTTAAAACTGTCCACATATTATTATTATTATTATTATTATTATTATTATTGTTATTATTTATTAGACTTGTATGCCACCCTATCTCCCTAGGGACTCAGGGTGGCTCACAACATAAAATCAATACAAAATACAATAAGTT
>AZIM01000793.1:498527-517973 GCA_000516915.1 Ophiophagus hannah
AAGAGGTCTGTAAGGGACGTGCATAAGTGCACCATCGTGCCTACCGTCCCTGTCCTATTGTTGCCATTTATTCATACCTATTTCCTGTATTCTCACTCATGTTTGTACTTATACCTATTATCTTGTAAGCAGTTGACAAATCAAATAATAAATAAATAAATAATAGATATAAGTCAGTTGCCAAGTGCCTGAATTTTGATCATATGACATGTGGATGCTGCAACAGATATAGGTGTGAAAAAATGCCCATAGTCACTCTTCAGTGCCATTGTAAATTTGAATGGTCACTAAATGAACTGTTCTAAGTCAAGAACTACCTGTATTCTGTATCTATTTTCATTCTTTGCTACTCCTTTCTCTTTAGAAATTAGCTATGCTTCTGTATTTCCCTATAGCTTCATGTAGCATTCTATTTCTAAAATAAGAAATGAAAACTTTCAATGCCTTCCTTGGGTCAGGATGCCCTCTTAATTCCGAAGTGTGTTCAGTGTTAATCGGACCAAGTATTACTTTTAAATTTAGCACAAGCATTACACATCATGATCTTGTATAATGGAGGGAAAACTGTGACTCACTTTATTCTTTCCAGTACATGGTGTGTGGATATGTGCTGTTTTGGAGAGAATACTTAATATTATTGTTGTATATTCAAGCATACTTTTGAGATGTAATTGGACGTTGCATTGCATCTTCTTCCAGACCTAATTGGAGGAGTCATTTAAGCTTGTTATTAATATGATTTTGTTTGTACCTATTTGTAGGAAGGGTCAAATGGTATCCACCATGATGATTGGAGCTTGATAATACCATGGAGTTAAATAATATCTGAGAATATATATCCTCGCAAATGAAGGCAAATATACATGTTCCAGGATAATGTTGCCAGATCAAATTCTGCATGTAAGCTAGCGGAGTAAACAAATTAGTGTACAAAAAAACATAATTGGGGAAAGTTATTTGCACACAATGTGCACACTAGATAAAGTTGTAAAGATGTAGATTAAAATGTAAATTGATTTGGAAACCAAGTGGAACAAGCACCTTATGTCAAAAGTTACTTTCCTCTTCCCTGTCCATAGTTTGTAGGTCTTATTTTACACTGGTTCATGCTTTGAATTTAATTTTCAATCCAACAAATTATATATTGCTGCAAGAATTAAGTTTTTTTTCTTTAGTATTTTAGATAAATTGTTTTACCATCAACTCTTGCTTTCCTCATGGTACAAAACTGTTGTTTCTTATGCCTTTTAATTTTTAATTGGAATATAGAAGTGATGCACCAGTTTGACCTGTTTTCTTCTTTGGAGTCGTTGTTAAGCCAGCATTTTTTTTACATATCCTCAAGAGTGTAACTAGATAATTAAAAGATTCTAGATAGATACAAATTTAAAAGTAATTAGAACCTACTTAAATTTCCCATAAGACAATGTTGTATAATTAATTTTTACCAAAATAATTATTTAACTTGTACCTCATGTCTAGATCCAAATTCCATAGTTGCTCCCTAGTTACAATTGATTATATGTAAAGAAGAAAGTTGTTGGTAGTTTTTTTCATCTCCCTTATCTTTTGCCTCCCTGTGTATTGTGTTGCCAATAAAGATTCCATTACTACTCTGTCCTACATATTATAACTAAATAATAACTTAATAAACAGTGTGTTGTTATTAAAGGAACAGCAGGTTGAGAGGTGGTATTCAGCAGGTACTGACCAGTTCTGGAGAACTGGTAGTAGCAATTTTGAGTAGTTTGGAAGAACTGGCAAATACCACCTCTAACTGGAGATTTTAAAATATCCTTCCCCTGCTACGCCCACCAAGCCACATCCACAGAACCTGTAGTAAAAAAATTTGAATCCCATCCCTGAACAGTTTGGCCTTAAAGTTTTAGATATTCTTAATTAACAGTCCATATTTGGATTCTTCCAGCTGATGTTAGATGCATTTGACTGATATTTCCATAATACACTTCAGATAGTATGAATTGGAACATCTGGGAATATGCCCTAGTTCATCTTAGTGGTCAGTATCCTTTTTGTTTGTTTGGAGTGAGTTTCAAGAGCCTCCTTCAACTCTCTGCTTTGTATTCATGATTTTGAAATTACTTTTGATTTGAAATTATTTGCCTATTGTATCTTTTGTTCTACATGTTATTACTTCGACTTATTGTCACCCCCAGTTCTAGCCTCACCTGCTTTATTTACAATAAGTTGCTCTGCCCTCTAGCTCCCCAGTTCTGTGGTTACTTTTGAATAAGAGATTGCAAATGTCTTGATACTGCCTACCATTTCTACTAAAAATTTATATGTAAATTACTTTTTCAGTTTTTAAATATATATTGTTCCCTTTTAATTGATGCAGATTAAATGATCAAATTAAAATATTTTCTTCTTTTTCATGAAGAATATCTCATGATTCTTTTGAAATAAAACTTATGTAAAATAATGTGTTCAGTCTCCCTGCATAGACTCTATTCTAACTATTTTATTCTTTTTATTTTCTACTTTTCATTTATTCTGTAGCTCCTATATGTGCAGTTCCTTTGCAATGTAAGTAATCTCCCTTAGTTTAGGCGTCTAATATTGACCTTCAAATATTATGCTCTTGTGCCTTCTTATTACTTCTTTCCAATTTATGACTGACACCATTAAAATTTCTATTGGCTCTTCTACTCACTGCCTCTGACTTAGCTAAGTGACATGACAAATCTGGATTTATGATTCTTATTATTTATATATTTGGGATGCTGTCACCTTGAATAACATACACATCATGCTTTTTTGTGTAGTTTGTTCTCTTTATGAGTCATGTTCATTTGCCGAAATAAGTGTTTATACATAGATTCTTCTGTGTTTGTGTGTGTGTGATGTGCATTTTATAATCAGTGTTGATTCCTGGTGATTGCCTGGACAAATCGCTGCCAGTTTCTTGGCAAGGTTTTTCAGAAGTGGTTTACCATTGTCTCCTTCCTAGGACCAAGAGAGAGCCCAAGCTCTTCTGCTGGCTTCAGGAGGGGTTAGAACTCATTGTCCCTCACCTTCTAACCTGGTACCTTAGCTACTACACCAAACTGGCTGTATGTGTGTTTATCAGTGTGTGTGTGTGTGTGTGTGTGTGTGTGTGTATGTGTATGTGTGTGTGTGTATCAACATCACAAGAGAATCTAAATCAGATATGAAAATTTTTTGCATGTTCTTAAGCCAAATGAAGTCCATGAACGGACACCATTTAGGCCTTCTGAGTTGTTAAAAATATCCTTCAATACATCCAATGTTATGCTGCATTCTGTATTAGTACATCAGTTTTAAATGTTCTTCACCTTTAGTTTCTTCTGCTTTTCTAGTGTCCAGCCTTCAAAGTCCCATCCTATCATATTTTTAAAGAGTTCAGAACAAAGCATTTTCCCACAGGAAATATTATTATAATTAATTTCAAACTGTTATTTCAAATCTCTCTGGACCCTTACAGTAGTTGTAAGATGGGCAGCATATAAATTTAATAATAAATAAATAAAAATAGTCTGCAACTTTCCAAAACCAACATTGTAATCTCCCTTTTGCTGTTTAAACAAAAAAATTTTTTTTTAAGTTCTTAAACTTGTGTTTAAAAGCTCCTTTGCTATGAATTGAAGGAAACTCAACTGATGTTGTAGAACGTAGTGACACATATTTACTTTATTTTTATTGATTTGCTTTGTCAAACACTTACAAGATAATAGAGATAAGAATAAACATAAGTATGAATACAGGAATTAGGTACGAATAATTGGGGACAATAAGACAGGGACCATAGGCCGGATTGTGCACTTATGCACACCCCTTACATACCTCTTAGGAACGGGGTGAGGTCAATAGTGGTTAGTTTGAGGGGAAAGGAGTATGGGTTCCCAATATCTGGAAAGCCATTAACAAGAAATTTTTGAAAATTATGACTAAAGGAAATATACAAACCCAATGTCCATAAGGCACCAGCCACGGTTTGGGTGAAGATGGACTTCCCTCGTCTCCTAGCACTAAATCTGCTAGGAACTATTGTCTTGGAACCTCCTTGCAAGGAGCAACTATCTAGACTAGAGCATTTGTGGGTGATATCAAGTCCTCTCCTTATCTGGAGAAAAATTCCAAAGAGCCAGTTAACTCACTGCGGTTGTTGGTTCGACTTCATTTTGCCACGTTGACATTTCCGCTTTCAGTGACACAATCTTCAGTTTGCTATTTCTTTCCTAGAAATCTCTAAATTCTGTTTGCTTTCTTATCGACCAGATTTTTTATTGAAAAACAATTGAAAACTAAAACATAACTGACTCACTGAAGGATATTTTTAAGACGTGAGATTGTTTTAGCTGGAAAATGAAACAAACAAAAGCTTTGGGGTACTCTGTAATAAAGGATATTGTATACATAAATTTCCTCTGCAATAAAAGTATAAATATACACAAATGTAGTCCTCATTTATTGCCCATATGAATCATGTTTTTAATACAGATTAGTAAATGAGAGCAAGTTTGGTGTAGTGATTAAAGGCTTTGGGTAAGAAATCATAAGTTTTTGAGTTTTAATCCTGCCTTGGGCTGGAAGCCAGCTGGGTGACTATGAGCACACTCAGCCCTAGGAAGAAGAACATGGCAGCCTTCTTCCAAAAATGTTTCCGAGAAAATGACAAGGCTTGACTTGACAAGACAGACTTGAAATTGCACATTTTTCTGTACACGCTCAAAACATTGGTATAAACAATTGCAATTCTATACAAAAATGTAAAATGTTTTTTTTAAATTGCATTTCTCCCAAACTTCAGATAAAATAAATACAAACTAGATTTGGTGAACTTTTATTTTTTCTCCTTTCAGTTGGTATTGGTTTTGTGTTCATTTTATGATGATTGCATTACTGGAAACCTGACACTTGGTTTATTGTGCTTTCCATTTTGTATTTTTAGTTTATTTTACAGAAGGAGGGGGGGAAATCAAGCAGTAACTTTAGGCATAGCCTTCAATAAAAGCACCTGACTCCTATTTATGATGGTTACAGTGTCCTGGGATCCTGTCATCCGCTTTTTCAACTTTCTGACAAGCAAAGTCAATGGGAAGTCAGTTTTACTTAATAACCGTCTTACTAACTTAACAACTGCAGCAATTCACTTAACAACTGTGACAACAAAGGTCATTAAATGGGGCAAAATTCATTTAACAACTGTCTCGCTTAGCAGCAGAAATTTTGGTCTCAATTGTGGTTGTAAGTCGAGGACTACCTGTTTTAGCTTTATTCATAAACGCCTGTTTATAGTAATGTGATTGCCTTGCCTATTGGCTGTTCTTCCTAATTATATCATAAAAGTCCTTTTGCTTGACAAGCTCCACTGATAATCACAAGCATGTGCATATTTATTCCCCATTTAAACATACCAGTCAGATGCCGAGATACGGACTGTTCTGTCACTCTTGAGTTCTTGCTCATTGGAGAAAAGAACAGGCATATAAGACTGACTAATATATTGACACAATTAAAACGTACAAGCTGTTTGATCCGGCGTGTGCCTTGTATAAATACTGGGAGCTCCCAGATTTTCTATCTACCTGTATAGCCTGTAGAAGAGTCTTTTATCTGCTTTTTTAACTAGAGGCTAATCTTTTAGGTCTAGGTGACTATGAGTTTGGAAAGAGATTATAGTCTTCCTCCAGATAGAATCAATGAATTCTTTTCACATTAACATCAAAATTTTCCATTTAATCTTTGTTGTCCCTGAATAATGCTGAGATATTTCAGGTACTCTTTTCTTTTGTTTAGTTTCTTTAATCCACTCTATCAGGGAGGTTGGTTTCGTTTGTTTGCCATGGAGAGAAGTGCAGGAATCTGCATGTAAGTGCAAACATTGGTTGGAAGAACTAAGGGTGATTAAGCTAATGTACGCTAAGTACATTTGACTTTAAAAGACAGTGACAAGTGATAGGAGAAGGGAACATTCAGGCCCATTTCAGGAGGAAGGTCTAGAAGAGTTTGATGAGTACTAAATCTCTATAAAAGATTTTTGGTGACCAGTTCTTTTGTCTTACAAAGGCTGAAATGAAAGTAGTTTTAAGCCCATAGCAAATTCTTTTACATTGGAGCTATGAAATAGTAATAATAATAAATATAACTTATATTAAGCAACTTATATTAAGCAAAAATTCTCCCAGATCCAAAGCATTGATTCCAGTCAAATTTTGGCACTTATTTAAGAAGTAAAATCCTACAGTAAACAGTTTATCCTAAATCATATATTGGCATTGACCTTTGGCAAATGAAAATAAAAATGTAGAAATTGGCATTTCTACCTTTCCTATCAGCTATTGTTATGCCATACACATACTTTTTTGCAAGATATTACGTAATTTCTCCACTTTAGCTTTATAAAACATCAACAGAGTAGATAAAATTATCTACCTATGTATTTCTATGAAGTCAGAAGATGGAATTAGACTACCCAATAATAACTCTTTCCTGTAACAAGTTCATTAAAGAACTTTCCCTCCATTGTTCATTGTTAAACAACTTCATGATTATTTGCTAAGCATTACTAACAACTGAATTATGATTGGAATTAATTCCTTAGAAAAATCTATGAATTTAGGCTTTGCTTAGATCCAGTTAAAACATAGTCAGGTGAATTGAAAACTCACCATTATTTTCTGTGTGGAAGTTAATATGAGCATATGAAATACAGTGAGTAGAATGATTATGGGATATGACTTGGATATGAAATTGGTAGTACACACAGGGGCTCATTATGCACATAAAGCTGGGTTGCAAAATATCCATAATGACTTTTCTGCACAACAGTAATAGCTGAGAAAGATAATTATCTTTGTCTACTAATGTTTTGTTAACTAATATCAAATGGTCAGTCTTTGTCCAAACCAGTACTAGAATTAGAAGCTTCACAAACAGTGAATCAAGGAGATAGTTCTTCATAAGCTAATTTTATTGCAAGAAGCACTGTTAATGAAGAAATTCAGCAAAGGGTTTATAAGATGCAAGCCTTAAAAATCTTTCTCTTTCTTTCTCGTGTGTGTGTTTTGCAATGGACTGAGAGCCACTTTTGGGTGGCAAGCAAGGCTGACCCTTGTGAATTGTTATTATAATGGACCGATCAGGTCTTGGGTGCCTTTCTTCCAAACTTGCCTGATCTACCATTCACAAATTCCCTTACCATTGGTTAAAGAAATCAAGGATCAATACTACTGGCTTTCGTAGTGCTTATGTTGCAACCTCAAAAGCTCCTTCCTTCTACAGGTGCTCTGAGTCAGAATGCAGGATGACTAAGGTAAGATTTGTAAAGAGTAAAATGCTTTATATTCTTTTAGCATTGCATTATATGGGAGCAGCAGCTCACCCTGCTCGACATGGCCACTCCTCCCTTGCTCTGAACACTCGCCAAGTGGTTGAGAGAGAAGAGCCAGAAGGAGAACAGCCACTTCAAGGGACTACTTGTTCCTTTCTGCACTTGGAGAAAATTGTAGCTTTTTTATGTTGGGGAAATATTGCAGCTGGAGAAAACAAATGGCGTTACAAATACACCACAGTTCTGCAACAAGCCAAGGTCTGTTCTGAGTAGCTCTGTTATGTAAACGGCTTGCGATCTGGCATATTATTTGTATTGTAACCAGGATGTTGTTTTTCAAACAGGAAGCTGATTGGGAAAGTTTTGCTGAACAGATGAGAGCATATGAGTTGCTCTGTCACTAAACTATTAGTATCCAGTCAGACTGTGCAGAAAGAAAATGCTATTGTTTAAAAATGGAGATCTGGATTCCATATGGTATAGCCTTGTCAGGATAAGAGAAGTTAGGGAGATAGACAGATGGAGACAGATTGAACTTGATAGAGCTCATTCCTGAATCTAATGTGTTTGATTCACTTTTTAAAAAAATTATGCTGTTGGGATAAATAAGAAAGACAAGCAATTAGCTTGATAAATTTTCATTTCCACCAACTTGTTGCTGAAGGAATTATGTACATTTTCAGGATATATTGAATCCATAACTGGAAAAGGAATTCACTCTGTGCTTATATAAATATGGATCACCTACATAAAAAGATTGACATGTCTTGTTTGCTTGAATGCACTAATCAATGTTTAGCAAAACCAGGAGGAATGTTTTGCACTTACTGTAGTATAAAGACAGTACATATCGCATATATTTTGCAGACTGTATATTGACTCTGTATATGGTTCACTTTGCTTATGAATTTATAAATTAACTAGTGCTCAGTTTAAAACTTCAGTTTCCAGGAATGCTTTTTGAAAATGTGTGGGTTTAGGGAGACAAGGATATCAAAAATAGAAATGGAATTTATATATCACGATAAATGTTTATCCCCAGAGATAAAGAATTCTTGCCTTGGTAGTGTTGGTATGGAATTTTTATGCATAGATCATGGAGATTTGTATGATGATCCTTGGGTAGATTGTTTTTGAGGAACAGGTGTGTCCAACCTGTTCATTTTTTCTCTTTAATATCCTGTTGAGAAATGCATTTGTTTAGGCATGATGTTGATGATGACAATCACTTGACATGTATATGCTTGTTAAAGAAATACCTACCGCAGCCTTTTATAAATGGCAAGTTTGGAAAGAGTCTTTACAGGTAAATTGTGTAACTGTGATATCCTTGACAAGATCTAAACCACACACAGGATCATATTAATTGAATTAAAAGGTTTTTATTGAAACAGAACTAGCCAAACCAGTGTGGTGGACCTCATTATCCAGAGACTGCCTTTAACGCAATATTATTAAAAGAAATTCTTGGCGACTCTTATGTAAACTCACATTGCGTTGTCACATGTGATGGGAGTTTGTTCATACCATTGACAATAATTGCTTCTCATTGAGGGTTCTGATGCATGTGTGCTAGAATGTTGTGAAATTACAAATAGGCTTCATAATTTTAACTACAAGGTCCAAAATGTGGTTGCTTTTGACTGAACTGGCCTAAAAATATTATACGAATATACAGATGAAATGTACTTCAGGCTTTATTTCCTCTTCTTTGTGGAAAAGATGGTTGCATCTATATTTCTTAAATTAGAATAGAGGTCTCCCAACTTGGCAACTTTAAGACTTGTGGATTTCAATTCCCAGAATTCTCCAGCCAGCTATACTATGCTGGCTGGAGAATTCTGGGAGTTGAAGTCCACAAGTTTGGGGACCCCTGGCCTCAAGTTATGTAATTGGATCATTGAATATATTTGGAAGATAGGAAGAATTTGAAGTCCCTGATATTACTAATACTGATTGCTTCCATGTATATTAAGCTTTATGAGTTAACATTCATACAAGATAACTCAGGGAGCTTAAAATCTTAGAAGAGACAAAGCCAAAAAAAGGTAGATAAATGACATCAGCTCTAGGATGCAACATTTGAAATTAAAGGCACAGTCAGTTTATATAAACTTCATGGTTACAATCACAAGTCAAATCCTCCCACCATACCTGTAGCTGCATTCCAGCTTGGTGTATGTATGTATGTATGTATGTATGTATGTATGTATGTATGTATATTTAACTCAAGAAAGTCTTAATCAAAGAACATTGGATTTATTACCTTCTTTCATGTTTGCGAATCGCTCCTTCAACTGGTGATCCACTTCAGGACCAAAAGCAAAGTTATTCACAAAGATAACACTGCAAAGTAACAGTGTGTTAGCAAAACAAGGAAAAAACATCTTGATTTCCCATTAAGGCTTAAAAAAGATTTCTGCTGAGGGGAATATTTACCGCTTACAAAATTTAACTGACTATACTTAAATAAAGCCAGAGAAACTTACAAAGTGTTCTTTTGTTTGTAAAAGAACTGAATACAGGAAGTCTTTGACTTATGACCGTAATGGAGCCTGCCCCGTATCATAGTGGTGAGTCACGAAGGTTGTAAAGCAGATTGGTTACATGACTCCCCTGGTTTTATAATCTTTTTTTGCAGTAGTCATTAAGCAAACTCTGTGGTTGCTAAATGAACCAATGGTTTGCCATTGGAGCGGTTTTGCTGAAAACCGGAAACCGTACTTTTCAACAAAACTGTTCTAAAAGAGTCATGTGACTGCAGCATATCTTGCCAAGCAACCCAAAGTTCAGACACGTGATTTCCCCCCTCCCCCACGACTGTCTGGATCATAAGTAGTGTCAAGGTAGATCTATGATAACTTTGGTCAAAAATCAAGGACTACTTATAATCACATATGGCTTTTGATAAAATGCCTTACATGACAACTGTGCAGCATAAAGAGCATTGTAATAGCAATTAATTGTATCACACTCAGTATACAATTTCATTTTCTTCTAAATTTCAGGAAGGAGAAGAACTAGAATGAAAGCAGACAAACTTCAAGAAACGTATGTAATTTCTCTAGTTTTCTGGAGCTTCCTTTTCTAAAGTTCTACTAACTAAAATTTGATACAAAACAAATTCAAGACAATTAAAGAATTCTAAGGCCAGATTTTGGTTTGAGTACCAGAACTGAAAATAAAGCTCACAGAAGCGTCTACATAAATATGTAAACCAAGTTTCCCTAAGTATTTTTAATTCCAGCAGTATATTTGAGAACGGAGGCCTTTTTTGCTGTTTTGTTGCTGTTATTAAATATTTGGGAAATATAAATCCTTTTTAAATCTTACTATAATTCCTTCTGAGATCTATCAACAGATCTGGATTTACATTTTGTCCAACACCGTGCTATAATTCAGATTATTTACTCTTCCCTGACCTACACTCAGAGAAATCTTTCCAAAAAGAAATAGACTAAAGCTTCATTCCCTTATTTAGTGGTGAGAATTTTTTCTTCTTGTTCAAAAAAGTATCCGTGTTCAAATAATACTCCACAGAACTTATACTAAAGGAAACTAATGTTTGAGAGATCACTGGAGTTTGGCATATTGGAATGACATAGCCTTAAGAGAACTGAACTCCTCAATCCCATCTAAGGTCTAAAAGGTTTTGCCTGCATAGGCGGAGGAATTTATTTTATTTATTTATCAAATTTAGAGACCACCCATCACATTCTCAGAGGAACTCTGGGTGGTATACAATTAAAAATACTTAAAGAATGGGCTGAGATAATTTTTCAGAAAAAAGGGCCTCCTTGTAATGGTGCATTGGTTACAATGCTGTATTGCAGGCTGACTCTGTCCACTGCTAGTTCAGTCGTGACTGACTCAAGGTTGACTCAGCCTTCCAACCTTCCGAGGTCAGTAAAATGAGAATCCAGACTGTTGGGGACAATAATCTGATTCTATAAACCACTTAGAAAGGGCTGTAAAGCATGATGAAACAGTATATAAGTCTGTTATTGCTACTGCTCTGAAGCTATATTGTGGCAATAATGAATCTGCCATTGAACAGCAATATATATTCTTTGGCTTCATTTAGTTTTGTATGTAAACATATAAAGATAGCAAAATCAAGGGATCATTTAGGTCCTCTAATACAACCCTTACTTAGGGCAGAAGTCCAAATTAAAGCATTCCCAACAGATGAATGTTTGGATATGCCTGGATATATTCATCAAAGGGATGGATGTCCACTACCTCCCTGGGGAATTGACCCCAAAGCTATGCTTAAATTCTACACTGTTTTCCCATACAAAATGTCCCCCGCCCTGTGAATACTATCTCTGAAATTCCAAGAAATAGGGAACGTTAATATTATTTGCTAACAAATCAATGGAGCTAATGGGATACTAATGGCAATCCTCAAAGTGGGAGATGAGACTGACTTTTTATCAGACAATTTTATATTTAGGATGGCAGCCCTGGAAACCCAGGTT
Organism: Ophiophagus hannah; assembly: GCA_000516915.1. Classification (NCBI taxonomy): domain Eukaryota; kingdom Metazoa; phylum Chordata; class Lepidosauria; order Squamata; family Elapidae; genus Ophiophagus; species Ophiophagus hannah. The sequence continues at coordinate 510,324 of AZIM01000793.1, forward strand.
AAAACTGTACCTTGTGTTTGCGATTCTTTCTCGCCATTCTTCTGAGAGGAAATCACCTCTTTCCAGCTAAAAATAGATTAAAGGAAAAAGGAAAAAGGAGCTTGAAATTCGAATTTAAACTAAGCCATGTTTTAGATATCTAATCCAAACATATCTATTACAACACAGAATACAGAAGAGGGAGAATCTATGGTTTTTTAATGTTGAATGTTAAGGCATCAAAACATGGTATGAAACAGAACATAATCCATTTGCAAAGTTCATTTGTGATTCTAATATTACCAGTTACTTGTTTCAAGAGAAGACTAAGCCTATGTAAATCCAAAGGACATACAAGGCTTTTTTTTTCTTTTTCCAACATTAAAAACACACAAGCAACTATGCAAAGTATAATTATTAAAAGACGATTAAAGAGTAGATGCTTAAACCTTTTCCTCCATTCTGAATTCTCAGTTCCCATCCTAGCTTCTGACCCAAAAGGAAAGGACAGGAATTCCAAATAGGTGGAAGACTTAAACAGCCCACCAACTGCAATCACCATTCAGCTTTCAGAATTAAAATGTACTTTGGAGAGGAAATATAATTCTATATTTCAGACACAGCACATGGTGTCAATAGCTCGTACAATTTACCATGACCTAAAACAGGTATTGAGAATCTGAGCACAGATATGGGGCTCAGACACAGGATAATAGTACTTTGTGGCTTATATGCTGTGTGAACCAAACAGTTGTGAGAACAGTTACACAAGAGAAAAGATTTGGCACATCAACATTTTAATCACGCTCAACAATATATGCCAAAACAGAGATAACCAACCTTTTAACTAGAGGATCCAGGCCAGTTACTGCTACTAATTTCAAAATCAGGAAGATAGTTTTCTATAATCCTTAATTTATGACCGGAATTAAGGCCAGAATTACAGTTGCATGTTATGGCCTTCATTAAGTGCTTACCATGTGACTGCACCTGATGTTATGATCCTTTATGCAGGAGCCGTTAAGTGAACACCTTGATTGTTAAATGAACCTGTTTTCCCCCAATGGACATTTTTGACAGAAACTAGAAGTAAAGGTCGAAATTTGGCAAAAAAAATACCAAAAATCATGGTCACCTGACTATGAGATGCTGCAAATTGGCTATAAATGCAAGCCAGTTGCCAAATGCTCAAAATGTGATCATGTAACCATGTGGGGGTGGGGGTGTCGAAAATGGGTCATAAGTAACATACAGAGGTCTCTCGTAACTTCAAACAGCTGCTAAGTGACTGGTCATTAAGTGAGGACTACTTGTAACAAATTTTATTAAAAGAGTCTACCAGACTCCTGACTTTTTTATAGCCATAGACTAACATGTGTCTCCTTCTGCAATACTATTTGGTTAAACATTCCCTGTTTCGGCAAGCATTTTCCAATTCAGCAGGACTATTCTAAACGTAGCAAAAGTTTTTGATTCAGGTTTCTATACATATGCCAATGCCAGGCCTATCTACCGAAGACATGGGGAATTACATTTATGGCAAGTAAAGACCAGAATCTAGCCAAAGAGGCAGCTGGGATCCCAAGTAGGAGCACTAGAATGACATACGACTAGAGGGCCAATCACATTAAGAAGCCAGTCCCTTTCCAAAAAGACGGCTTTTCTGGAGTTTAGAGCTCAAAAAGAAATCTGAGAAAAAGAAATCTACCCACAGCAAATGTATCACACCCTCACAGGAGGAAGAACCAGGACCTGGCTGCCTGCCTGTGTATACAATACCATACACACACACACACACACACACNCACACACCCACACACCCACACACACACACACACACACAAAATTTCATTCCAACAGCCACTGTTTGATACACTTGGCTCACAAGGAATTGTTCTGCCTGGAAAAGCACACACAGCTATTTTTAAAATAATAATAAAAAAGGAACACTGCTAAACATGGCTCTATTTCAAAACCACAGGAGGGACTGGAGGGCTTTTCAAATATTTGAGCGGGCTGAAGTTCCCGCTGAAAAATGGGCGGTAAATATATTCATCCAGAAACAAGTAAATATTCTGCTGGCTTTCTTTGTGGCAAAAGAGTAGATCTGTTGAGCAGTCCTTGCACAGGGTAGATGAGCAGGGAGAAGGCTATGATGTTGCTATTAACAAAAAGAAAGGGGATGGAGATGGGGATTTTAATTGATTTTTATTTTTAAAAGATTTTGTTCGCTGCCCGGAGTCATTTGGGGAGGGAGGAAGGAAGAAAAGAAGGAAGGAAATGTGATGGGGAAATAAAATCCCTAGGGAACAGGATTTTCATTGTTTGAATTACTTCTGGTTCAATACATTCTATTATACTGAGATGGATGGATTGACAGACACACAGACAGATAAACATTTGCTTTTTGGAAATTGTGTAGGCTGCTCTACATTGTAAGCTAAGTGAGCAGATATATAGGCTGAATGAATTACACAAATGAATACATATTCTTCATGGCATGTCTCATTTACCTTCTATCAGTGAAGGATGTTGGTTTCTGCTTTTGTAGCTCACCAATTTAATCTGAATTCTAATTGTGGGCAATTCTCTTCTTAACCCGGATAAAAGGATTTAATAATTCACTTGACTTATCTTTCTATGTCTACGTCATTTCTAAGAGACTTGGTGGCACATAATCTCATTTGACTTTTTTCCTGACAGCCTCATTTACTTTTTTCATTATTTTTCACTCAACAAGAAACCAAAAAAGTAGGAATAGACATAATGGCCTGTTCATATTCAACATAGCTAAGCAAATTTTTTCCCAGCCTTGGAGACAGCTGCCTTAAGCATTAATGTGTCAATTTTTGAATTAACATTATGTATAAGCAATGGCTTTTCAACACTTTAAAATTCCTGGCTAATGATTGTGCAGAGAGACATTAAACCAGATCATCACCCTAATCCAAGCATTTTAAGGAAAAATTATAACCTACCAGTGGATCATACATTTTCTTGCAAGTTGTGCCATCTCTATTTCTACGCCCCTTATTAATAACTTGGTACATAACTTATTAAGAAAATTGAGAGGGAAAAGTGACACATGGAAAGCATTCAGGGGAGGGAGGGATGACATCCTTAACAGAAAGATTATAGAAACAGCCATTCAAATCTAAGTGGTTTCATATCAATACACCCCTAAGTACCTGCCTAGTTTGCCAATTGTGGTGATATTTCCCTGTTATCAGTTTACATGAATTACAAAGAGTTTTAAGTCTTAACTCAAAGCACAAGAAGAAATTCCCAGATAGTATATCAATGCCAAACTCTAAATCACCTGTCTAAAACAGTGTTTCTCAACCCTGGTAATTTAAAAATATGTAGACTTCCAGAATTCTAGAATCTGGGAATTGAAGTCCACACATCTTAAAAGTTATAAAATTTGAGAAACACTGGTCTAAATTGTAAAGGAAGTAGCTCTCTTTTACATATTCAAAGGCAAAATTTACAAATGCCAGAACAATGCTATATCCTCTAAGCTCTTGGCTCAAAGGCCATATTTGTATATCATTTCCTGCTCTGTGGTGAAGACATTTTTTCAGGGTGAGAATGAGAATTGCATTTGGGTTTTGATGGACAATACATAAGCCTCAAGTCAAAACTTAGATGAGTCTAAACAAAGAAGAAATGTCTTTAATTAAAGATCACACGAATTGCCTGAACTTGTAAATGATTAATTCACATTCTGGTTTATTAAAGTTTTCTTCATCACCAAAAGGGCCAGAGTTCCTTTGACTTTTCAGATCAACTTTAATTTTAATCTGTAATTGACTTCAAAGGTAATTCTCAGAAACTCCTACACTAAAATAAAAAGTTATTATCCACATTAGGGCTACGAAAGGAAATTTGCTTGGTTTTAAAAGGAACTTCGTGGTTTAGTTTCACTTACTGTGTAATCTGCATGTTTTTTCCCATACCATTTCATCCACTTTCTGAATTCTTTGTCCATCGTCTAGAAAAGGTGGAAGAAAGAAAAAGAAAAAGAGATTATTATTAAAAGAAAAAGAAAATCCATAGATTATATTTCCACAAATAGAAGAAAGTGGCAACTATGAGAGTATCTAATGAGAGACTGCTACCATACATAAGTTTGCACTGGCATTAACATAACATTTTAGGGTGTGGAAGGTAGCTGGATTTAATCTTATCTTTACAGAAGCATGGTGAAATTAGCAGCAAGATCTGTTGAACAGCTTTTGGGTTTACCACTTGAAAAATTCAAATCTTTAGTGTCTTTCACAGAGTAGCAGCCTACTTGGCACAAGGAAACTTACAGGTAGTCCTTGACTTACAACTATTTGTTTAGCAACTATCTAAAGTTACATTGCCACTGAAAAAAGTGACTTATGACCAGCCCTCATGCTTACAACCATTGCTGCATCCCCCAGTCATGTGTTCAAATTCAGGCGCTTTGCAATCAGCCTATATTTACAATGGCTTCAACATCCCAGAGTCATGTGATCACCATCTCCAACCTTCACAGCCAGTGCCTGACAAGCAAAGTTAATGGGCTAAGCCAGATAGCAATACCAATAGCACTTAGACTTATATACCGCTTCACAATGCTTTTACAGCCCTCTCTAAGCTGTTTACAGAGTCAGCCTATTTACCCCCAACAATCTAACTCCTCATTTTATCCACCTCGAAAAGATTCGAACTGCCAAACTGCTGGCAGCCAGTGATCAGCAGAAGTAGTAGTACTGCATTCCAACCACTGAGCCATCAGCAGAAGTAGTAGTACTGCAGTACTGCATTCCAACCACTGAACCACGGTGGCTCAGATCCACTTAACGACCATGTAATTCACTTAAGAACTGCAGTGATTTACTTAACATCCAAAGCAAAAAAAAGTTGTAAAATTAGGTCTAACTCACTGAAAAACTGCTTTGTTTAGTGATGGTGGTCGTAAGTTGACAACTACCTGTGAAGATTTCAACCCAGATTCCTCCATTTGACAGAATTTCAGAAAAATATTCCTTATGAGAGCTATTTCCCAAGGAGCACAGATGGCCATGGGTTAGAGAAACATGTCCTAGTCTCAGATGGGAATTAAAACCAATGGCAGAGGATATGCTTTCAAGAACTTAAAATACCTGGCATCTATGGGTTAAAAGGAAGAAAAAAGAATAATGGATATCTACTACACAACTTTAACAAAAAGTCCCTGACTACTCAACCCACAACACAACCAACACAAATCCTAAAAAGAATTACACTGCCATACATCAAGAATATTTCGGAAACTACCAACATACTACTACAAGCACATGGAATCAACATAGCACACAAGCCCTTCTAAACATCCTAAGCAGACCCAAAGACCCAACAAACCCAGAAGAAAAAACAGGAGTCATCTACAACATACAATGTAAGGACTGCAACAACCACTATGTAGGACAAACAGGCAGAAAACTGGTCGTATGCATCCACAAACACCAACTAGCAGTCCGAAGACATGATGAAAAATGTTTTAATTTCACAACATATAGACAGATTTAATCATAGTTTCAATTGGGGAAATGTGACCATCCTAGACCAAGCCAAGTCCAAAATAGCCAGGGAATTTCTAGAAGCCTGGCACCCTGACATATCAGCCATCAACAGACACATGGACATTAACATCTATAGACTATACAAAAGGGATTATCACCCAGCCCAAAAAGGAACAAAAAGACCCAAGCACCTTTCCAGGAGCAATCAGCACCCAGATCAGCATAGATTAACTCCCAGGTTAACATCAGACCAACAATCAAGTAAACAATACCCCAATCAAGAAATTGCCAAAGAAGCCAACAGCAAACAGCCCAACCAAAGATCTCCCCCACCAACCCTGACAGTGCAAGCCACTAGATTAGAATATAAACTGATGATGTTACCTAGTTTGGGTAATGAAAGATCTGCAAGAAAACAAGCAAGTTCAGAGAGCACCAGGGACTCTCAGGAAAAAAAAAGTATTAGGGGAAAAGGGCAAATAAAACTATGCACTGATTTCTATGCTGTCCAAAGGCAGCCTCACATATAGCCCTTGCTGCTACAGAGCCAAATTTGGTAGCTATTGCAGCCTTCCCTGTAATAGAAACTATCCCTGAATTGTATATTCTACCCACGCACCTCCTAGGAAATTGTTCTGAGAAGCAATATCTCCTCTTCCAGTCACGATTCTGCTGAAGCCCAGCCTGCCAATGCCTCCTGGTGCCCACATGCCACCTCCTTTTCTATGTGTTATACCCAAACCTTCTATTTGGTATTTGGCTTAGAAAAGAATCCTTTTAATACAGTCCCCTACAAAATCTAAAACTACTGATATGGCTTAACTCAGACGACAAGCACTATGAGGAAGGAAAAAAAACCACCACCCAACAATAAGGTAAATTGGGCAGCTCCTTCACAAGTAAGGTTTCACCTTCTGCAAGGGCAGTTCTATGTTGGAATTGTTACTACCGGAGCACTATAAGATGCAGTTTGATAACAAATAACAAAGTGATTGGGCCTGGAATAAGTACCTGAGCTGCCATTTTGAAAAGTTCTTAGCCCTGACATCATTTAGAGTAGGCTGCAGTTTTAGAAGCCAGAAAAATTCTGAATAACTTTAGGGTCCATATATTGTTTCTTTCCTTTCTCTACTCTTGGGGAAGACTATTTATTAACTGTCACCACAGTATGTAAAACTGAGCAACTAAGCCAGTGTGTTTTTTAACCTCAGTGGACTTCAACTCCCAGAATTCCCCAACCAGCATGCTGACTCGGATATTTTGGGAATTGAAATCTGCACATCTTAAAGTTGCTGACTGAGGCTGAGAAACACTAATCTAAGCACTGGATGTTGAAGACAGTGTTTTTAAATGGATATAATCACTCTGGCCAGATTTCTAACATATATTACAATTTTAACTCAAGGCACTATTGTTACCTCAGCATATTTGGCTGGAATATCAGCTTTCTCCACACCATAGTGATGCTTGCAGTTTGTTGCTGCAGCCACCTGGAGCACAACTTGACCCACACCTAAAAGAAGACAACAGAGTACTACAGTTAGGAGGACTGCCACAATGTCACATGAGAAGCTAAATTTGGAGTAAAGTTTACATAAGAACTTCAAGGATATGAATAAACTTCTAAACGTGTTATTTTGTAGATCAGAGAGTGCCTTGCACAGCAGTGCCTTGGTTCACAAGTCCAGGATTTTTCTTAATGCTACACGTTAGAAATGCAGATTAACATATAGAACTAGGTTTAAATGCAAAACTAATACTTTGATCTAAGCTTGAAGCAAAAAAGGTGACCAACAGAGCTGACATAAGACCAGAGTGAAACATTTCAGGCTATATATGCCAGACAGACATCTGGCTGTCAGATTCTCAGTCCACTGAAGTTTCCAGAACTGTTTTCAAAACAGCACCGCAATAGTCCAGATACTTAAAGCCAAGTCTGTTTTCAGAAATACATTAATGCCACTGATATTTCAGAATTAGAGTTCAGCAGATTTTGCCTTTTTCTCCAAGCCATGGTTTATTTACTTTACAATCCCATATTATCAGCTCATGAAAATGTTTCAAATACAACTTTGCTTTCCTTAAAAAAAGGAGGGGAAACTTCAAAACGATCACCAACTGATGAGGGAGGGAGGGA
>AZIM01000793.1:517988-528173 GCA_000516915.1 Ophiophagus hannah
TCTCTCTCTCTCTCTCTCTCTCTCAGCTCAGCCAACCTCATAGAGTTGTTGCTGTGTGGAAAATAGGACAAGAAGAATGTATTGGATATGTTTACCATAGGATACAAATAAATCAACTATAATGATAATAATAACAATAATACAGCAAGGCATGACATTGTTACTAATTCTACTGCCTATCCAGAAGCAATAGGGAAATACATTAGTCAAAAATATATTAAGATTTCACATTAGCATGACATAACAGCTGGAAAAATAAGAATCTATACAGCAGAATCAAAAAGGAGTTCAAAGACTAAAGAAAGACTCTAGAAACTTTAACTCTCCTCTGCCCCTTAACTAATTACCTAGCTGCAAGAGAAGGAATCATTCAGTCAAAAAAAAAAACTATTCTAGATGAATCCAACAACTTCAGATTACATAGTAGATTTTTTCCCCTCATATTGGTTGTAACATTCCTCTCAGTTTCACTGTGGGTTTTCTGTATGGCACAGGGCACTGCTCTTCAACAAAGGAAGATTCAGCCCCTCCCTACATACCCAGAACTACCACCCACTGTTTTTCCTGGGCAAATTGACAGTGACAGGGTCACAGAAATGCTATTAGTTGCATTAACTAAAGTTCCTGCTTTTCCAACTAAGATTCTATTTTAGTGAATTTTATGCTCTGGGTTTAAGCCAAAAGCGGCAACACTATTTTCAAATTTGCAATTATAAGAAATATTAAACTTAGGTCTTTTTTCAAATCAAACAAGTGAACCCAAGCACTTCTTGGAAGCATGGGAGCACATAAGAGGAATATAGTATTGGAGTCACCTAGAGATTTAAAGAGAAGTACTAGATGTTAAGGGAAAAATAAATTCACATGGCTAAAACAACACATGCTGGAGACATAATATCACAACCATTGGCTGGCCAGAGCTTGATGCCACACGCTATTATTTTTATTTCCACCCACATCCACACTCCCACACTCTCTAGTTACCTCCCTCATTTTGTGGTTCTCAGCATCCTAGTTGGACACTGACAATGTCAATTGCCACAATTATGAACTATTTCCATCATGTCAAAATTGGAAAACCACCATGGTTTCCAATTCCAGTCACCAAGCTTTGCATTACAGTAAATTATATTTCAAACTTGGTGCTGTCTATTAGAAGCCAGCACTACAGCTCATCAAGACATGAAGAAAATCAAAGCCAAAGAACATCATTTTCCAGTAAACAAAACATGAATTTCAAGCTATGGATTGGTTATTCACAAAACAGTATAACAATTCTGCTTGAACTATTTTGAGTCGAGTCAGAAAAGAGAACTGGGTAGTGAACACTCACCACTGCCTAAGTCTACAAAGAGGTCATCTTCAGTCATTTTTATTTCATCTATCATCTGGGCCACCAAGTCAAAAGAAGTCTCTCCATATACTTCTGGGGAAAAGGGTTCATAGTTGTTGAGTTTTTCTGGGTCCGTCACTGAGTGGTTATATACTTGCTGTAGGATATGGCGCAGTAGCCCATTGGAAGGGCGGGTATTCAGTTTCATGGGCTGGGTGGTTCCTTTCCACTGAAGAATGAAACAAGAAACCCACTTATCTCAATCATAATTTGTTCCTTATAGCAAAAACAGCTTTTAAAGTGCAAAACTCCCCTCAACACTTGTTCATAACATCAACAGCACTAAGAACATTATTCGAATAAGAAGTAGGCTGGAAAAGTTACTGAGTAAATCCTTCACCCTGTGACAAACATCTGCCATGTAACTAGACTTACCATATAAGCATTAACCCTAGTATAATCAACTTACATCTAGCCCACTTTAATTATGTAAAGCATATATGCTACTGAAATTCTAATGAAGTGTACTGATGGTAGTAATGGAAATCATATACATCATGGTCTGTGTTTTCTAAACAGTAAATAAACTATGGTTTGCAGCTCTTTATTTCCCTTTGCTCAGCATTCCTGAGCTGAGCAACATTCTATATTGGCCAACAAGTTGCTTTGAAAAGCATATAAACAAAGACTGAAAGCAACAGGCTTTCTTTGTCATGTGTGCCCCTAGCTACTGATGTTTAAAGACAGGCTGTCTCTAAAATAACCGTTCCCTATAAACATTATGGCTAATTGTCACTGATCAATCTTTCCTCCTCTATGCAGTAGACATTATGCAGTAGACACTTGTGTTAATGGCTACTATATCTCAACTTTGTCTGGTATTTCAAATCAGCTTGACAGGCTTGGCTTTTGTTCTAACTTTATCAAATTGTAGGCAAAACTATAAGGCAAAAGTCTTCTGGATTATCATTTTGCTCCTGGGGAGACCCAAGTTCAAATCCCCATACCACTTTGAATTTCACCAGTCATTCTGGTTCTCAGTTTAAGGTGTTTCACAATGTTCTTTAAGGCAAAATGGGGAAAAGGTGGAAGAAAAGTGATTAACCAAGGCTTACACCCTGGGGTCCTCTACAGGAAAAGTAATACAAATATAAATTTATAAATCAATGTTGGATTTATCTGTTTATTCAGTTGTTTTACTTACCACAATGATTACTTCTAATTGATTAATATTAATATTTGATGTTATTATATTTTGCATCATTTTATTGCAATTTATGCAAAAGTGGTACACATATGCTGAAATTAAAAATTAAGCTATTCCAATATTAAAATATAAAATATACCTTTGCTTTCCTAACTCATTATTCACTATTATTACTATTAATTAAATTTCTTTGCTACATTAGTCCCAATGATTCTGGGTGGTTCATCTAAGAGCCGTGGTAGCTCAGTGGTTAGAATGCAATACTGCAGGGTTAACTCACTGCTAACTCCAGGAGTTCAATTCTGAGCGGTTCAAGATTGACTCAGCCTTTCATCCTTCCAAGGTTGATAAAATGAGGACCCAAATTGTTGGGGACAATATGCTGACTCTGTGCACTGCTTAGAGTGGGCTGTAAAGCCCTATGAAGTGGTATGTAAGTTTAAGTGCTATTGCTATTATGTCCAGAGATAGTTTGCCACAGAACATAAGACACTGTAGTACAATAAATGCAGGTAGTCCTCAACTTACCACCATAATTGAGCCTGACAATTATGATAATAAATTGTGAATTGTAAAGTGACTAGATCCAATTTTATGTCTTTTTTTGTGGGAGTCATTAAACAAACTCAATGGTCATTAAGCAAACACATTGTTCATTACGGGGCTTTTCTTCCCAGAAACTGGGAATGCTGGCTTCCAGGGGGAACAAATCATAAATCACTGTCATGAGACCGTGAGACAATGGGGTGCGGCATAAATATGGACCAAGCGCCAAGAGCCCAAAATGCAATTATGTGACTGGAGAAGGTGAAAGTCAAAACCATTGCTTTTTGAGGGGATCTGTCATAACTTCAAACAGTCACTAAGCAACCAATCATTTTAATTCAAGGGCTACCTAGGTGCATGGATGTTTCTTTTCATACTTTTTTGAAGACAGATCAAGAATACTACTGCAGAAAATATTATGCTGGAATTGAAAAGCAGTCCAGCAGGACTTATGTCTTATGGTGACAGATAGGTAAAGACTGAAATCTCCTTATTCACCCCACCACATACCAAATTTGGGGATTGATTTGGCTGCTAGTTAGCTATTGATCAGACAATTACTGGTTAGTGAGCCACTTTTAAAAACATATATCTGTCGTGAATCAGCAAAGTGAGCTGTACTGCTTGATGATCTTGAAACCAATTGCCCCAACAAAATACAAAAATGCAAAAACAAAATAGCAAGGAACACATACCAACTGGTGAATGCTGTCAATAGCTCGGTTGTATTTGTCACAAAGTCTTTGCATGCTTTCAAAACTAAAATAATGAGACAAAAAGACAAGAGTAAGCCATTAGGCAAATGCATATTCTCTCAATATTCTTACAATTGTCTGCCCAGCCACAAACATCCTATAGAAACTGTATTAATTATATCTTTGGACAACCCTCCAGAAAGTTTTTCTGAAGTATCTTTTAATTTCTTAAAGGTTATAGGACCTTTTTGGGCTCCTGTGCCAAAAAATGCGAGCGCACCAGCACACCCATACTTGTGTGCCAGCACCCAGAACGCAATGCGCGCCTCCCCCCACGCCCCCTGCGCATGCGTGCGCAATCCCCACCCCCTTACCTGCACTGCGCCTCACAGCTGATTTTTTGGCTGGTTTGAGGCCTTTTTCGGCCTCCCAGAGGCTTGGAAAAAGTCTCTGCAAGGCTTCTTAGGCCAAATTATAGGCCCGTTTCATCAAATGGGCCTATAATTCAGCCTAAGAAGCCTTGCAGAGGCCTTTTCCAAGCCTCTGGGAGGCTGAAAAAGGCCTCAAACCAACCCAAAAAAAATCAGCTGTGAGGCATGGGCATGCACAGTGAGGTAAGTTTGCCTGCGGCTCGCGTGCCAGCACAAATGGCTCTGTGTGTCACTTGTGGCACCCGTGCCATAGGTTCGCCATCATGGTTATAGGATCAACATGTTGGATATATATTTCAATAAAAGTTGTCAGTAAATACATCTAACCTATTACCAGTAGCCACAAGTAAATCAATTCAAATATTTATCTAGAAAAAAACTTTTTAACAAAAATACTCTTGTGACATAGTCTATTCTGAAATTAGTTCTACTGAGTTCACGGGGACTCAATCATACGTAAGAGGATAGAAACTTTAGCGCTGCCAATAAAATAACATTTTCATTTGAAACTTATGTTTTATTGAAACATTTAAGACAATGAAGATAGCACAAGTCATTAACTTTTACACTGCTTAACATGACAGCATTAAAATGCATGGACACTGGTGCACCCTTTTGGTATTGATAATTCTGATTTTTCAGAAGCAGCATTTTAAAATAATTCAGTGCTGAAGTTCTCCTAGGGGACAACTGATAGTCTGAGTAAATGATACTCATTTTCCAACCTGGTGCCCTCTGATACCTACGCTAGCTGAATAGTCTGCAAATTGTAATCCCAGGAACACCTAGAGGGCACCAGATTAGAGAATGCTGCTGTAGGCATACAAGATGCATCATATGAGCTGGACTAATGTTTTTTTTTATCTAAACCAGGCAACCTAACCGAGGATGAAAGAATTAAAGAATCATCTCAGGTCATGAGGATAGAGGGGGAGGAAAGAAGGGAGGGACATGGCAGTCACATGTCCACAGCATAATCAGATTTCAAGCTTCAGTGCAGAGAGCTGTGCAGCTACACCAAAACAACAGGAGAGCATATTGGAGCATGTCAGCAATAAACCTGTCTTTGTAACTGAACAGTCACCAATATTGTTGCCTAATCCCAAGGGCGTGTGGTCAATTTCCAATTTATCTCTTGTGTTTGTATTTTCAAAAGGTATCCCAGGATACCTCAGTGGCATTCACAGTAGCACACTCCTTCTATTTGGAAAGAGCCCAATGGCTTATCTAACTCTTGCAATGAGAATGCAGAAGTACTTCTTTTTCCCTAGAGAAATATACATACAGTTTCCATAAACATTGGAATCCATATGTTCTGAACATCAGCAGCTGGAAAACCTCTTTGCCTCTGAAGTTGCTAACTACTTCTGTAGTTGCTACTTGCAGTTACTTGTGCAAATCTGTCCTTCAGTGTCATGTGCTGTTTGAAGTGTGAGAGATCAGGAACCAGGGAAGACAGGTTCAAATGCAAAAGAGAGGCCATGTTCTAACTGAAGCACAGCCAGAGAAGATCACAGAATTTTTATAAAAGAACAAAGTATATCTGGTAAACCATGCCTACCTACACATTAATTAACAGCCGTACCTTTCAAAGTTTAAAGTACAGAGGGAAAGCCAAAGGGGGAAAAAACCCCAGATGAAAAATTTACCAGATTGACTCATGATATTCACAAACAGTGAAACTGGTAATGAACAGCAATCTTGTTTGCCAAGAATATCCATTGTGTTCTGCAATTATTGACAAATGGAATAGCATTAACCAATATCCTAAAGGCATAGTACCAGCCTCTTGGTATAATATTGAAGCATTAAGTACTGGAGATTTAATCCATGAAGAGAATTTGTCAAAGTTAAAATGTTTTGCTTTTCTTGGAAAAAAAAAGCTCATGAATTAAAATGGAGTGACATAGATTATATTCTGAAACTATACTCCCATGTGTGCTGCAAAGACTTATAGAGTCCTGCCAGTTAATGTTTAACACAGGTCCTTGATTAGGCTGAAGATGACATGCAGGATTTAGTATTCGTTTTGTCATTTTGCAAGGGAAGAATAGCATGCAAACAACTCCGTTTCTCCACCAAAAAATGAAAATAAACAACCTCCACCCCATTCCAGAATTTATTAAGGTCAATGCTCAAACTCTAAACTTCTCCATTTTTTGCTAAAAAAAAGTGAAGTTCAAATAATCAACAATCAGCATATGTGCAAACTATCATGGTAAAAAAAAAAGTATTTACTGACAAGTGACTACAATTTCAAAATATATTTTCAGGGTCTCTTTAATTAAATCCTAATGCTGCAGCGTCCTGCCTTGCCACTGAAATCAGCTGAAGAGGCTTCTTTGTATATCCCCTTTATATCTATTCCTTTTAATCAGAATATCGGACAGAACTTTTCTGCCCCATGAAATCTGTTTAATGGTTACTTTAAATATATATCATATTGTTTCTTTGAAAGCTATTGTTTCACAGCAATTGAAAAGTTAATCTAGTTGATCTGATTAATAATTTTATCTGCTATTTGTGGTTATCATATGTATCACTGTCCTTAGTACTTAAGCTTTCTAGGAGTTAAAGGCTAGATATTCAAAAAATTACACAAAGAATAACTTTAAAACAATTAAAAGTTTCTAATGAATTATGCCCAGGGAGTTATTTACCTATTAAAAAAACACAAAGAAAGGATTAAAATAGCTTTCCTAAACCTGCTGTCTTCCAAAAGTTAGGCCACCATTTTCATTGTCCATAGCCATTATACTCAATAGGAAGAACATCCAGTGAAGGAAGACACTATGAACTATCACAATTAACACAACATGTTTTCACTGCAAGTTCAGCCAACATTCAGGATGGCAGAAAGAAATCTGTAAATCTGGACAGAGAAGAAGACATCATTCAACTGGAAGAAATGTAATTACATGTAGAGAAAAATATAGAGCACACATATAAGATGGGGAGTTTGTTGTTTGAAGATTTGAGTATGGTCATTGTCAAAGAACATGAATCAGAGAGACAGCTGCTACAAGGGCAATGTACTCTGCATTACAAGAAGAATTGTATCAAAGAAACAAGAAGTTGTTATTCCTCTCTACTGGGCACCAATGAAACCACAACTGGAATACTGTACATTTCCAAGAATTTGGGGTTAGAGAGTTGGCAACAAAGGTGATTCAGAGATTTGAGGGCATGCCCTGTGAGAAAAGGTAGGAATGATCAGTCTGAGGAAAAGAAGATTTTGGGCACACATAATAGTAATTTTCAGGTACAGAAAGAGAAGCTACTGGAAAGATGACCAAGAACTATTTTCCATGGCCACCATGTGCAGAAGAAGTGAACATATAAGTTTTAGCCACTGGATTTCATAAATAGAAGAAAATTCTTCTTAGTTGAGAATAGATGAAGATTCTCAAATCATGCAGGTAATGTTGTCTGAAGGTTGAATCATGGCTCAACCTTCAGACATCTTCTTAGTTGAACAACATACCAATAAGAAACTGCAGCCATCTCTCAATGATGATAGAAGCAGTTTTCCTGAATGCTGCAGAGGAGTGATGATCCTTAGTCCCTTCCAACTCTACAATCCTATGGTTTTATTATTCTTATTCTTATGATTTTTTTATTCTAATTAAATATAAGAAACCTAAAGTTTATTAACTGTAGCTTTGCCTAAAAGATGCAGTTAGGATTGCTTGACAGGAGTTGCAGAGTAATTGATAATCTAAAGTTCCCTAAGGCTATTTTGGCAGGTCAGCCCAGAACCCTTTGTACTACTGCTCCAGATTAACTCACAGCAGAATAATATTTAAAGGTCCAAAGTCATCTTTAAGCTGCATTGTATCTCCTAACAGGGATATAAATAATAATTTTTAAAAGCTGCTATGGTTTATTTTGGTAGCATCTGCTTCCAATTTACTTTGAAGTGGAAAAGGAACAACCCCTAACAATGAAACCAGGATTCCCTCTTTTGCCACTTTTGGTTACATGCCTTAAGAGACAAAACACAAAGTGGCAGTCAGACTACTCATTTACTGCTTGGTGTTTTACAGCAAAAGTTTAAAAAGGGGGGGAGGGGACAGGAGATTTCATGCAGTGGCTATTATTTATTAAAGTATTTTTTTTACCTGCCTTTTAGCAAATACGCTAAAAAATGCTGACAAAGTAAAGAAAAACGAAAAGCCAATAAAATACATTCTCAAAACAAATTATATTTTGGATCCAGGAAAAAGAATTCATCAATACCAAAATCTGCAACTCAGCAGATAAAAACATCATTCCAAATGGAAGCTAACAAGGGAACAGAATAGGCCTTGTTTTGCAGGAGGTTGCAAAGTNCTGTTCTGGGGATCCAAACAATCATTCAGATTTGGTAGGAAGGAATAAAGATGAAAACTTTTGCCAACAATTGATTTTTATACTTGTTCTCAAGGGGTTTTTTTAAGCTCCTTGTCACTTGCTCCAATGCAGTTAAGTTCAGTGACTGTTCAAACTTAAAAAGGGCACTGAACAATTGATAGTTGCAATCAATCTTCAGAGTTCGGGCCATAAAAGTCTCCCCACAATCACATGAACACAATTTCCAGTGTTCCCTGCCAACTTCCCACAAGCAAAGTCAATGGGGAAGTCTGCAGGAAGTTGCAATCATGTGAGGTCCTTGATTACTGATGCAGGCAACCCTTGCTTAATGATGGCGATCAGGACTGCCAGAATTGCTGTTGCTAAGCAGCACTTCCTGTTACATCACACTCTACAACTCTATCACTTAGTGACAGCAATTCTGGTCCCAATTGCCATTGTTAACCAAGGATTACCTGCATTATGTAAACAGCTGCTATATTCAGCTGTTAAATACAGGTATAACAGAATATAACAGAAATATAAAATGTAACAGAAATATTCAAAAGGACTATTTATATTTTAAAAATTATTTTTACAGCATCTGACACTAATTCTATACCAGTTACCAATTATCCAAAGGCCTTTTGTAACTGCAATGGTAATTCGCAAGCCTACTTTAATTGCTGCATTTAGTCCTGCTATACAATAAGTTACCCCTATTGAAGAATTAAATAATTATCATTTTCTCACCTTTTAGTATCATAGTCAATTAAAACGTAGTTTTCCATAGCAAGCTTGAGGTCTGGAATTTCTTCACAGACCCACCTGAAAAACAAAAACAAAGAAGATCAATTAATCTTTCAAACAGCTCTCCTAAATTCCTATGTTTTTATTTTTATTTTTAAAGATCCCTACCAGTCCAAATACATTTACTATTCATCATATGCGGTTCACTGGCGGTCTGAGAAAAAAAAAACATTTATTCAACTGGAGCAAAGAAATATTCTTCTCAGGTATTCAGCATAAAACTATTTTCAAGTGTCCAAGAAATAAATTTAAGGTTGTTAAACTTTATTTTATTGTTTTTTTTAATGAAATTTGTTTGCCGCCCATCTCTCTACCACGCAACTCTGGGTGGCTTACAATACCATATTTAATAGAATAAAATAATTACTATGTTAAAACATTACATTATTACATTCATCAAAAGTTAAAAACAGATCAAACGAACCAGTGCATAGATGGGGTGGAGGTGGGACCTTCTACTAATCTATTTTATACCTATTATTTCAGTTATCAACATCCACAAAGAATAATGTAATCAACCTGAAATACTAAGTGCTCAGTTGCTCTCATTTCTTTGAAATAAGAAGGCTGCAATACAATGTAAGCCCAGTGAGACCAACATGGTCTAATCTGACAGTACTAAATCGCATTTCCATCACCACCACCTGCCCGCTACTACAAATCCTTGGAATTGGAGATGCCAGGGATTAACATCTTGGACTTCATCATTCGGAGCAGATGTTAACTATTGATGTATGGCTCCTCCCTTCTGATGTTTACAACGTTGTGTTTTTATGCAACGCTGCAACCAAGCAGCAATGCTAAATATAGGTAGTCCTCGACTTACAACAG
>AZIM01000793.1:571218-581396 GCA_000516915.1 Ophiophagus hannah
CAGCTGGCAGTCAGCAGAAGTAGCCTGCAACACTGCATTCTAACCATTGCGCCACAGTGGCTCTCTATATACAAGCTCTCTATATACAATTATACAAGCATAATTGGGACCAGGAACTTAACAGTACGGTCATAAAATGAAAAAATTACATGACTGCACTAACTTGTAATGGTAATTCCAGCAACTAGTTGTAATTATTAAGCAAATCATGTACTATTTATCTTATCTTATCTTATAATGGGATTTCTATGCCGCCCTATCTNNNNAAGGACTCAGGGCGGCTTACAGCAAAAACCAAACACAAAATTTAAAAACTATTAGATAAGAAACCCCAATTAATATTAAAACATTAAAACCCACAAACAGTTTAAAAGCAATTTAAAAACCCCTTCAGTCCAGGTTGGNCCAGGTTGGCCGATCGAAAAAGCCATGTCTTCAGGTCGCGACGGAAGGNNNNAAGGTCAGGAGCCAACTGGAGCTCCACGGGTAGTTGGTTCCAAAGGGCGGGCGCACCCACAGAAAGGCCTCTTATTGTGCAACATTACATGATTGCAACTTGCAGCTTCCTACTGGCTTCCCCATTAACTTTGCTTGTTGAAAACCATTAGAGAAGGTCATATGACTGCAGGACACTGAAACCATCCTAAATGCTCATTGGTTGCCAAGCTCTCGAATCATCACATGACCATAGGGACACTGTGATGGCCAAAACTTTGTGGACTGGTCATAAGCCTCTTTCTTTAGTGCCATCATCACTAATCAGCGATGAGAGATTACTGATGACTTTTTGTAAATCATGTTTTTCCTATCCTGCTAACTAAGATTATTAGACTAGGTCATGAGCACAACAGGCTCCCAGTTGTGACTGCCTTCTTCCAGTCCCTTTTTGAAGAGTAACAAAAAAGAGTGTGTCTATATAGATAATTAGATATTTTAATCACACCCAATGCAGAAAGTTTTCAAGTCACCTATCCTTGCAGGAGACAGTTTACTCTCTTTGTGAGAGGATTTCTAATACTTTGTTTGTTGATATTTGGGGGGAAATTCCAATATCAGAATTAGTCATAGAGATAAACAGATGAATTCTTAAAGACAGTCAGTCCTACTGCATTTCAGCATAGAAATTGTTACCTGTGTTGTCCTTAGGGCAGACAAACTTATTATTTGTGAATTGTTTTACAGCTGTCAGTAATTTGGGTCATTCTGGCTTGATACTATTTATAATCAATGACCTCACTTTACTTTTTCTTTTTATCTTCCAGGCAAAATACATCTCTCAATGCATTGATGAGATCAAACAAGAACTGAAGCAGGATAATATTGCTGTGAAAGCAAATGCTGTTTGCAAACTCACCTATGTGAGTATTTTCTTCATTTAGAATGCCCTAAGATAGAAAGTTCCAGAGCTGTTCAATGATACATTAATAGCATTTTATTTCTTGGAAGATCTGGTAAAGGATATGATCGCTTTGTGGTTGAGCTATTGCAATGCATTCCTGTATGTGACTGCCTTTGAAAATCATGTGGAAGCTACACTGGTACAGCACATAACAGTACAAGCAATGATGGATAGCCATGCCTTGCCCATATTCTGTGATCTCCCTTAGTTACCAATTGACTTCCTGGTGCAATTCAAAGTTAAGGTTGTTATATTTAATACTCTAAATAGCATAGAGCCTATTTATTTAAGGGACCGCCTATCTCCTGTGGTTTCTGCCCATTCTGTAAGATCTGACAGAGTTGAGTTTTTCTGGGACCTGTCAATTAAGGTTCTTCTAGACACACTGTATATAAATGAAAGATGGTTTTATGTTTTTTTGTTTTGTTTTTTTGTTTTTGTGTTATGTTTGTCTTTAAAATAAAAATCTTTTTTTTAAAAAAAAGGTTCTTCTAGACGAGGGGTGTCAAACTTAAGGCCCATGGGCTGCATCTAGCCCGCAAGGTGCTTAGAGCTGGCCTGGAAATAGCAAAGGACTGGCCCACGATGCCTCTGCTAGCAAAAATGGGACACTGGGGAGCCGCAGGCAGCCCCCCCATGCCCTGTTTTGGCCAGCAGGGTGCTGCAGGAGGGCATCCATCCCATCTCCTCCCCCCAGCCGGCCCGTGGAGGACAATTACAATGCTGATCTGGCCCTCCAAGAAATCCAGTTTGACACCCCTGTTCTAGACTATCTAGGTTAAAGCTAATCAGCTGTATAAATGACTAGGTTTGACTGGTCTGATGAAGTGTTGGGTGGGCCTAACTCCTTTGTCATTTCTCCTTCAATCATTTTAAAAATACAGTTTGGCAGCAATTTTTGAAAGGCCTCTAAGGCAGAAATGTTATGTGGCCATATGGTTTGATTTATAATAATTGGATTGTTTTAGTCGGGGCTGCCTATCGGGTTGTATATTTTTAATGGTTTTTATTATTTTTCATTTGCATTGGTAAGCAGTCCAGCCTATGGAAGCTATAATAAATTTCAAGTGATAATAATATGCAGTCCCTTAATTTAAAAGCTTGTGTTTTGTATTGATTGTGGTGTTCTTTGCTGTTTTGGCATGGCTTTTGTTTATAAATATAAAGATATATTGTGCGATACCCTTCACCATAAGTATCATTATGCAAAGCTCAGGAAAGAATAAGAAACATAGCAAAAGAAACTAATGAAATGAAGAATGAAAATAAAAAAAGAAATCAACAGCACCATCGTATATATATCTCCATACATTGTTGCAAACCATTCTTGCTTCCATCACATTGACATAGTTCTCATATATTGCCTTTTATAAGTAGTTTTCAAGTTATGATGACAATTGGGACCAGAATTTCCATCATCTAAGCAATGCAGTTGAAAATTGCGACATCATGTGGCCCCATTGCTTAGCAACATCAATCCTTGCATTCCAGTTCCTGTCATTAAGTGAAGATTGTGAGTTGTTAAGCAAGCTCCTACTCACAACTTTCTTTATACAAAATAGTGACTTCATTATCATAAAATCAGCAGAAACTTGCTCTAATATATACAATTTGTCCTTTTTTCAAATAATATTGTTGAAATTATTTTTCTACTAATATTTACATGCCTTAAAATTAGTTATTCCAGCTACTAAGGCAGAGTTCCCCAATATTTCCGGCTTTGCGGACTGGCGGGGGGAGGAGAGGGGGTGGTTTCACATGAGTAGCCGGCAAGCATGCACATGTGTGCAAGTCCATTTGCACGAGCAGAGTGCACAGGTGCCTGCTGCTTATACAAATGGAGCACACGCGCTCACCTGCTTGCGCGAGTGAGGATGTGCATGTGCATCTGCACCAGCATGTGCTAGCCAGCATTTCTGCAGCCTGGTTGCAAACCCCTCACAGCCACGGCCCATAGGTTGAAGACCCCTGTACTAAGGTACATAAATTCACCTTTTTTTTAAAGATTTTTGTGTGTATGTATAAAAATAGTTAGGTCTGTAGTGCCTTTCCAGTTTTCATACTCACATGTTCTGTTACCTGTGTATTTCTATTTTCATATGAACCACAACAGTGTAGATTATGCAAATTCATTCTTTTTTGACATACAATTTCATTCTTTCATTCATAACATACCTTCACTTTATGTATTATAAATACATATGCATTAATGNATAAATAATACATGTATTAATAAACTCCACTCTACAAGCTCAGACTGAGTTTCCCAACCACGTAACACTTCTATTTTTCATTTATTTATTAATTGATACTTCTACAATTTATTCCTCTTTTATTACAAGTTAGAATTCTTCATATGCCATAGTCGTCAGCTAATGAGCTCTAAATATTGACCATCATCCCAGCTCAGCTAACTACTGTATAAAAACATTATTGAACAGTTTTAGCACATCTTGGTCAGTATGCCAGAAAGACAACCAAAGTGCAGCTTTATTCAGGATGTGCTTTCATTGCTTTATGCATACTAAGTTTCTGATGTAGAGGCTATCTTGTAAGCCAAAATATGGGGCCCATAACTCAACAATCAGAAAGTATTCCTATATAGACTCAGGTTAAAATATTCAAGCAAATATTTTGTACATTGAAATATATTGGGAACTTTGATTTATCCCTTGTGTTGAAATTAATGCGACATCCCATCTCTTTAATAGTTGCAGATGCTGGGCTATGATATCAGTTGGGCAGCATTCAACATCATTGAAGTCATGAGTGCATCCAAGTTTACTTTTAAAGTAAGTGGTCTATATGAAATTTGGAGTGTTAGAAACCATCAAGAATTGCTGTTATTGAGGACTTTAAATTCTGTGCGGAATGACCTTTGCTTGCTGAAGCTGGAACCATAACATTCTGTATCTTTTTTTAAAAAAAATCAAAGTATAAAAGCAGGCTAAGTTGTACTCAGTAAAAATTATTATACAACCTTATTTTCTGTCAACAAAACAATATTTACTTTACAAAATTCTGATATTGCTAGTCACTAAGATGTGTCAGAAGTTATGCAGGGCACTGAAACCCCATCATTGCTAGATGCCTCCTTTTGGGTTGCTGTCTGATTTTTTAATTTTGATATTGCCCGTATATTTAAATATACTTTTACAATTAGGTCTAGAAAGCTAAACTGTACATCCAGAACTATTTCTGTATTTCTCCCATCATTTTATTTCTATTATATTGTAGTTTATTGAGACACCCAACTGTTGCCCTAATGCAATTCTTTTGTACCACCTACAGTCTATATTTTACTAGACTCCTTGTTTCTCAGGTGATGGACCGCAACTCTATTGAGTCTTAAGTAGTGATTACTTTTTATTCATTTGCAGAGGATCGGATATTTGGCTGCCTCTCAGTGCTTTCATGAAGGGACAGATGTTATAATGCTGACAACTAACCAGATCCGAAAGGTAAATTCCCCCCAAAAGAGGCTTGCATCACCTGTATTATACTTATGCCGAACTGTAGTCAACAAAACACTTCAAAGCTTTATTTGACTTTATTTTCATTGAAAACAATTCAAGTCCTTTCAAAAAAGACTCTGAGTTTCTTTTTGCACCAAGGCAATGATAGTAGAAATGAGGAACACTGTAGTTGAAAAGGCCAATCTTCAGTGCCTCTAACTTCTTCTCATAAAGCAGAGCACCAAGAAGGGTCTCCAGAGATGACATCAGTAAGCAAATAGATTCTTCTGAGGGAACAGTCACTAAGAAGAGTTTCTGTATATTTAAAATGATGAACGGTTAAGGCAACTAATAAATAGTTAGCTGTCCTCCAATACATGAAGGCTATCACAGAGAAGAGAGGATTGACTTACTCTCCCAAACACCTGAGAGTAGGATAAGAAGCAGTGAGTGGAGTCTCATGAAAGAAAATCCAGCCTGGAACTAAGGAGAAGTTTCCTAACAGTGAGAACAATCAGTGAAACATTGCTGGAGACTTTCAAGAAAAGATTGGACAACTATTTGTTTGGGATGGTATAAGGTCTTCTGCCTTGGCCAGGTGGTTGGACTAGAAAACTTCCAAAATTTTCCACCCTGGTGATTCTGTTCCACTCTATTCTGTTCTTATTCTAATAATTTTAATTCTAATAATTTTAGTCTAATTATTCTAATTATTTCTATTTCTATTCTATTCTAAAAGCCAAAAAGAATTTTTGTAGATGATACGTTATATTTTGGAGAGTGAGTCATTTAGTGATTGACATTTTCAAAAGTGTATGTGATTGACAGTGAATTTTGAATGTAAATATTGTAAATCTGCAGCATACTTCCAAAAATTTAAAAATTCTATTTTTTCTCTCATTCACTTGCCCCCTCTCTTCCTCCCACCTTTCTACCTTACTGTTCTAGGACCTGAGTAGCCCCAATCAGTATGATACTGGAGTTGCGCTAACAGGTTTGTCCTGTTTTGTGACTCCCGATCTTGCTAGAGATTTGGCAAATGACATCATGACTCTGGTGAGTAGCTGGAGAGTGGCCATTCACACTACCTGCATTGTTCACTCTGAGCAAACCTCTTTGAAGTTCCAAATGAAGAAGAAATGTTTTCAAAGCAAATGAATATCAAGAGCAGCTGAGTATAGGAGCAGTGGAGATGCATTTTGTGGTGCAGTCACATGCAGGGAAATGTTGCAAAAACACAATGGTTACAGTCACAAATCTTTATTGACTTATTTTTAAAATGCCCTAAGTTGAATTTGATTCCTAGTGACTATAACAGCATGTATGTAGAGCTTTTTGGTAACAGTACAGACATTATTATTTGGGGATTTTTTTTTTAGTTTTTCCAGTATGGATCCTAGCCCTAGGATTTTCTGGTTTTCTCCTGTCCAAGTACTAACCAAGTCCAAACCTATTGCGCGTTTTGAGATTGACTGAGATTGCAGGGTAAGAAAATAGATTTCTGGTGCTTAATTCTCCCATTCTTTGATATCTAAATTTTAAACCTGTAGAGCAGGGGTTCCTAAACTTTATGCCATTACAGCTCCCTTTAGTGTAATTTTAATGTACACACCTCCTCTAAAAACCTAAACATCAAAATGAACACAAATTAACAATGAAAATGATACAATGGAACTTTTATTTTTAATAAAGACATAAAAAATAAAAAATGGTCCTTCACACCTCTCTTGGGTTCTATCTACATTTCCCTAAGGGAGGAATGCCCCATGATTTGTGAAACCCTGATGTAAATAAATATAATGAAGGGATGGGAAATTTTCAAGATTTCATAGGATTAATTCAATTACTAATGGGGTTCCAGTCTAGTTTCGTATGACACAAATTATTTTTTTTCAAGGCAACTTGAAAAACTTTATTCAAATGTTATTTGAAGAATAATTAACATCCATTAATTAAACATAGTTTTATTTAAATGTGTTACCGTTCTAGTTCCAAACAGGAATTCTTAACAGATTACCTTTTTTGTTCAAATGTCTTTCTTAGCAAAAATATTACATTTGGATTCTTTAAAATTATCAGTGTATTTATACATACTTAGGGTAACAAATTATTAGTCCCAAAGCCAGAGCAAACTGTTGTCACTAGTTCTTTTGACAGGTGGCATTGTGTTCTTTTCCTTTCATTCTGCCCCCCCTCCCCAAAGCAACTTTCAGAAGGCCTGTTTGCTAAAACCTATGGTCAGACAGGCCTTCCACTCTGTATGGTGCATTGAGTTAGATTCTGAGGCTTAATATGCTGCAAACCTAATTAAGAAGCTGTTCCTCCCAGGCTGTGAGACCTCAAAGATTATTAAAAGCTATGAAAATCCACAGATTTTAGGTGTGATAAACTTCTCATTGTAGGCTATCTAACTGATAATAAAAAGGTATATGTTACCTCTTGATAACATCATGACCAATTTCATGGCTTGAAATCACATTGAAATGGATGTCTTCCTTCTTGCCACAGGAAAGAACCCCCCTGAATTTTTAGGAGTGTTTTCTGAAGGATTAAATGAAGGACTCTTGGTTTAATTGCTGTAAAAATATGTGTCAAAAGCTTTTTCTCTCTGCAGATGTCTCACACAAAGCCTTACATCAGGAAGAAAGCAGTGTTAATCATGTATAAAGTGTTTTTGAAATATCCCGAATCCCTTCGGCCTGCATTCCCCCGCCTTAAGGAGAAACTGGAAGACCCAGATCCTGGTTAGTGATCCAGAAGATTCTAAGCGGTTTGGGACTCTTGACCTGGGAAGAAGGTGTACATTTAAATAAATCTGAATAAGGTCTTTTGCAGTAATAGAGATGTTACTTGTATACCAGATTCCTTAGTTTTGTACTGGGGGTGCTATAACATTCTAGGATCAAAATAAACAGCTTTGCGCACCATTGATTTACGCATATGCACAGGGTGAGTGTGAAGTGCAAAAGAAAATGTGGGACAGATTAACTCATGAAGTTCTCAGAGCTTTATCTTGCTTCCCAAAAATAGTTTATTAGCAGCATTGCTGGAGCTAAATTAAATATGCCGATTAGCACAGCTGTTACATACCACAGCAGCTTTGTACCTATGTTCCCATTTCCCTCACTGAACCTCTGTGAAAGACAAAATAGGCCTTTACAGGTAGAAAATTTTGATGTGGGAATATGGATTAAGTGTTTTTTAATTAAATTTGGAATGTGAGAAGACAATACATGTAGATATGCCTTTTCTCTCAGATCAGAAATTTCCTGCTCCTTTAAAACAGTCTATTATTGGAGTTAGGGCGGGGGAAATGTTTTATTTTCTATACCAAGAACACACCTAATGTTCTACTTTTCTGCCTCCTAACTTAATACTAGTCACCCCATGCTTTTTTCTAGGCAGAAACTCAGTATTACCATCCCCCTAGTTAACATCTTCCCTATTTTACCCTCTCTCCTTACAGCGTGGGAGCTAGCTCATCTTTTCCCGAACTGCTCAAGGTCTAGGGCATGCTGGCTGTTATAGTTCAGTGCGACTGGAAGACCAAGCTTATAGGGAGGTTGGGGTATACAATTGGATCTAAATGCAGGACTTTGGCATGGATCCCACCTGGTAGCCATGAAGCCCTTATGGACTGTGAAAACACTACTCATCCATCACATTTGTATTAGGGTAAAGAACTTAAATTCTTTGCCAGTTTAGTAGCGTAGTAGGAATGAGGAGATGGTTTTCAAGTTTCAACTATATCTTGTGAGCATGCCTGTATTTCAAATACTGTACAGTTAGAAATCTCCTTTTGTGTGTCATTGGAACATTCTTGTGGGGCAGGAATTGGATGGACTTTTCTATCTCCAAATCCCTCTAAGTTGTTTTACATGGATTATTTTGCACATTAACTAAGGAAAAAAGTGTTGCTTAGTTGCTGTTTATGAGCCTCACAGCCCCTCTTACCAAGATATTCCTTCCACCCTCTTTTTTTTTCCTCCAGGTGTCCAATCAGCTGCTGTGAATGTTATATGTGAGCTAGCCAGACGCAATCCAAAGAATTATCTTTCTCTTGCTCCACTCTTTTTTAAGCTGATGACGTCATCCACCAACAACTGGGTCCTCATTAAAATTATAAAATTGGCAAGTATTAGCAGGTCTTGGCAGCTGGTGTCTCTTCTCAGTATATGTGGTGTGAAAAACACAACCCTGTCACTTCAGAGGTGTAGCAGCTGACACAGACTGATGTGGAGAAAAGCAGCAGACTGTAAGACTGGCTTTGGAGGGGAATTGTTGATTTTCAGGCAAGCACTAGTAGAAATCTGCCAGGCAGACAGAAAAATGAGATTGCAAACAAGAATGAGCAAAAAAGATTCTGCTTGACAGCGATTCCATTACTGGCTGTTTTTAACTTCCCATCCTTATTTCCAAAAGCAATCATGGTTACAAAAAACAAAATTATGAATTAAACGGGATTGAGTTTGCATAATCAGTAATACATGGACTTGAGTCTGTTGATCCTATACAGGTAGTCCTCGACTTATGACCATAATGGAGTTTACCCATCGTTGTAACTGTTGATGTTCACAAAACAGGTCATGATATTTTCTGTGGCAGTTGTAAGTGAACCCACGGTTTGCTATGGGCAAAAGATTGTCAAAAAACAGAAGTAAATGCTGGTTTTCAGCAAAGCTGTCATAAGATGTCATATGACCCCAACATGCTGCAAATGGCCATGTTGCTGAGTCCCTAAAGTTTGGTCATATGACCGTGGGGGAGATGACTGGTCAGAACTTTGATAAATAGCCCCAAGGTAGGTGTATCATAACTTTGTACAGTCACTTCATGACTGGTTGTAAATCAAGCACTACATGTATGCTTTCACAATACCAGAATCTAGACAGGTATCTCAGCTACTGGGGAATACAGAGTTGAGGCTGGCAGCTGCTATCTGGTGTCTTGGATAGAAAGAACTTCTCTGGCACCTGTAGGATTGCTGAAACGTACTCTTTTCTACCTTAAAAACTTGACCGGGGATTCATATGTAATTCATTTTATTTAATTTATTGATGAATTTTATCCCACCTCACTTTATGCCAAGATTTAAACAATCTTATAGCAATAACAATGCAAAATAAAAAAATAATGCAATTAAAATTAGCCCTTAAAGTAAAGCAGAATAATAATTTAGTGAAAATAAATTTGTTATCGTTGCCCTAAATATTGAAGCTGAACATGCTCTCATTCCATAGCATGTGAGTTACATAGGATAAAATCTTTTCCTGCATATTTGATACCATACTTCTGGCAATGAGCCTTGGTGGTGCAGGCTGTTA
>AZIM01000793.1:614276-626480 GCA_000516915.1 Ophiophagus hannah
CGACACTGGCTGGAAGACGGTATCCCTAGGAGGGCCTGCCTGTGGGAGCGCACATGATATCTTGTGTTACAGTAGTAAGCCTGTAGATGAATAAATGAAGATAAATAGCTGCCTGGAGAATTTTGTTGTCAACCAAATGATAACAGCTTTTGTATTATTCCTTGGATCTGACTTTTTCTAATGTTGCCTAAAGAATACAGTAAGCAGATGACCAATGGAGGAAGCATCCCCGAAGATTACAGAAAGAGTGTTGTCCCTGGTGCTCTCTGAGCTTGGTTGTTTGCTTGTAGAAGTTTCACTATCCAACCATGTAACATCATCATCAGGCATTGGTTGCAAGCAAACAACCAAGCCCAGATATCACCAAGGACTCCACAGTTCAACTCCTAGCTACATATATTCTCTTTTATTCTAATTACAGAAAGTAAATATGGACTGAGCTTGGAAAGTTTTAAAATCTCCTCTAATATCAGATAGGTCAAGTAGATGTTAGCCATTCTGTAATTTCTAACTTCCTCCACTGCTGATCTAAGCTTCTTCCTCTTTGCATTTTCCACAGTGATGCTTTTGCCAAGCTGTTGGAGTTGGGGGACCTGCATGCTAGCTCAATTAAAGTTGATGGCATCACCATCCCTTTCCATCACCTCCTGGCAAAAATTTGCTTCCACCATCATTTCTCTGGTGAGTTCCTGCTAAGAAGACTCCTTGACTCATATAGTTTTGTGTATATTGGCTCACAACTCTGCTGTTGGGCATAAACTTCCCTACTTCAGGATGACACAAAGATTGGTGAACCCTCATTTTGCAAAGTTCTTCAGACAGTTGACAATCAGCCATTCTTTAGCTCTGGTTTCTTAATGCTAAAGAGGAGGTAACCTACTAATCTTCCCAGCTTGGCAGTTTTCCATTTGTTGAGACTGTAACTTCCAGAGTTTCCCAGTTCTAAGCTCTGGACCTTGCTTCCCAGTACATCTAGGGAATATTAGGTTGTGAAAGACTGGATATTTTTCACAATCCACTCCAACTACTTTGTTTCTCTGAAAATTTTGACCTACTTGATTTTTACATGTGTGCCCAATATAAGTCCTACCCCCAAAATAGCCCTAATTAAGATCCCACCCACTCCAGAGTGCATGGGTAAAAATGAAGCTAGGGTGGGGATTGGGGGATGCAGCTGCCCTACTACTTACTTTCAGGCAGTTGTAGCCAGGCCTTTCACACCCCTACACCTGGCTTGCCGGCCCATTTTTTCTGCAGCCAGCAAGGCTGGCAAGGCTTTNTCAGGAAAGTCTTGCCAGCCACAGAAGAAGTTCCTGAAGGNNTCTGACAGCAAAAAGGAGGCCAGGGGCAACGCACACAAGTTAGTCAGTCAGTGGATGGCATCCCCTGAAAATAAGGCCTGGTGCATTTTTTGATGGCAAAAGGCTTTTTTGATGGCAAAAGGCTTATTTTGGGGGAAACAAGGTTGGATTCTGAAAATTTGGGGTACAAGAGTTTGCTCCTTCTGAAAGTGTACCCTACATTCCAAAACTGTATGCTATAATTAAATGTTGATGGTTGTTAGTACAGTGCAGTTTTTCTTTGCTGGAACAAATGTAACTTCTTGTTCCAAAGTTATTTTTTCCCCTAATTGTTCTTCATTGCTCCTTTTCTCTTAAACTCAGTGTGCCAATATAATTTTGGGTTAATTCTTTTATAATGCAGCAGTCGCTTCTATCTGCCATCTTGAATTGTTTATATATGTGTAAAGCATATATATTTATGTTTAAAAGAAGTAAACCAAGAATGTGAGATTAAGCATTTTGTAAAAAGTACTCGAAAGGAAAATTGTTCTTGCTAGTTTGTTGCTCCCAAATAATTTGTGGTTTGCATGCAGAATGCCTATGATGCTGCAAAATTGCTATCACTTGAGAGTAGGAAATATTTAGTTAGATTGACTGAGGTGGTCCCCTTTTTCAGATGCAGGATTGTCTATTACAGTGTTTTTCAATCTCAGCAATTTAAGATATGTGGACTTCAACTTCTCCAGCCAGCATGCTGGGAATTCTGGGAGCTGAATTCCACGTATCTTAAATTTGCTGAGATTGACAAACACTGATCTGCTACATAGTAAATATGTTGTGCCCTGCATATAAACCAGCTTTTCTACCCCGATGTCACCGAATGGTAGTGAAAGTTCTGATCTTGGGAATGACAGGACAAGTGAACCCCAAAAGTCTCCCTGATTTCCTTGGCACCCTTCAGGGCAAATTTCTTCTGAGGGCTTGGTATGGTAGATGATGCTTTCAATTCACACAGTACCCTTTGTCTCAAAAGTGTTCCTAGGGCAGGTTACCTAACACTGGTTAACCAGATAACAGGTTAACACTAGAGATTTTTAAGAAGAGATTGGACAGTCATTTCTCTGGAAATGGTATAGGTTCTCCTGCTTGAGTAGGGAATTGGATTAGAAAACCTCCAATGTCCCCTTCCAAATCTGTTACTGTGTTAACAATTTACAGTCATCACCCAGAGGGCAAACAATACTTTATCGTCAGAAAAAGTAAAAAAAGCAAGAATAAAGTTCATTCCAGAAATTCCATGGAAGCTTAATGGAGTAGCTGAAATGACAATTTCCTGCCAGCCAAGAAGAATCTGCTTCTCTCAGCTAGGAATTCCTAGAGAGGTTTATAATAATTTAGACTTTATGTTTCATATTTTGTATTGTTATCCCTTGTGTTTTTATTGAAATGTGATGTGAACGTGCCATGCGATAAATAAATAAACCCTAGAGAGGTATCTTGGGATCTTTAAAAGGGCATTAAAACCATGCAAGCTTGCAGGAGGCTTCTTATTGAACATTGTGTGAGTTGCTGTGCTAGTTTTGTCTCATTATTAGAAGGAGAAATGTAACTGCTAGTGCTTCTCAAATGACTTCCCATGAGAAAACTGCTAATTCTGTGAGCCAAAAGCCTCTTTTCTTAGAGGAGATGTTTCACTGTAGCAGATTTGCTGTGCTGATTGTCTCAGTGCAATTACTTGCTGGGGCTCAGTAATTTTGCTGCATCTGCACAAATGTGATGTCATCAAAATCTAGGGATATATATGAGAATGATGTGCCTTGGGGAAAAATGGCTTGTTTCTTTCCTGAAGAATGGAAAAGGAACACAGACACTAAAAAGAGCAGAACAAATCCCAACTGTCAATAAAAAATAGTCAGATAAACATGATTTTTGGCACTTGGGAATCTTCCCTCTCTCCATCATTTGTTGCCTGAGTGACTGGCTAGTAATCTACTTAGAGCAGTGGCTCACGTAGATACGCACTCCTTAAAGCTGTGCAAATCTTTTTTTTTTTTAAATCCAAAAGCCTTACAGTAGAACCTCTGGTCACGAACATTTCTAACCACAACCAAATCGGGTTCCAACCAAAAAAATCACAACATTTTTGAATCGGGTCACGATTCAAAAATCGGGTGGCGATCAAACATGGCTGCGGCCAATTTCCCCTTCCATGCCATTTTTTTTTGTAGGCGCATGCTCAGTCAGTCTCGCTTCAGGTCACGACCAAATTGGGTTGTGACCGAAGTTACGGAACAAATTACGGTTGTGACCAGAGGTTCTACTGTATTTGGGGAAGGAATGGAAGCCCTTTAACCATTTTCTTTTTTCTTTCAGTTGTTGAACGTATGGGGGCCTGTGCATCCATGTACAGCCGTTCTATCCAGGGCCATCATGTCTGCCTACTCGTGAAAAAGGTGAATCCAAAAACCAAGCTCAAAGTACAAAATTGCACAACCGATACGTGGTAATAGCATTACCATATGTTTAATCAGTCAGCTACAAATGCTAAAGCATAATAGGACACTGTCCCATCATGCATATGATGCAATTGCAGAAACCAGATATTTTAATCACAGGCATTCCCTAGTAGGTAGTGACTTTTCTTGTCTCTAGATTTTATTACTTCCACAATAAAATTAAAATATCTAAATAATCCTCACTTAATGTCTCTAATTCAAAATGGCAACTCTCTCGCTAAGTAAGTGGTGAGATCGGAAAGCAGAAAGTCACATGACCATACCAACTTACAGTGGAAGTTTTGGCACTTCCGGTTGCGTTTGTTCAGTGAATCCCGCATGCGGGGATTTAAGTGAGACATCACGTGACTGACTTGCAACCTTTTGCCAGCTTTGCCATTGACTTTGTTGGAATCTGGCTATGAGGGTTACAAAAGGTGATCACCTGTCAGCTCTCCCAGGTAAACCAAACAGGACAAACTAATTCTACTTTATGGTGTGGTTACATTATCAGAATCCTGCAAGTCTCAAAGTACAAACTCCCCCCTGCCACTTGAACAATTAGGATCGATCCTTACTACAATTTCTTTTCTGACCATTAGGCCACTGGGTGCTCCTGCTTCTCATGACTGGTTTGTTTCCTGGGTAGCATTTCTTCCCCTCTTTCCTCAAGGCCATCCACAGATTTCATCATGTCACATGACCACAGGCATCTGCAACCATCATAACATGCAAAGGTTGCCAAGCACCCAAGTCATGATCACAACTTCAAGGACTGGATGTAAATCTTTTTTTTCCAGCACAGTCATAACTTTGAATGATCCCTAAACAAATGGTCATTAAGTGAGGTCTACCTATACACTTAATAACATCCAGAGTTAGAATATCAGTATTAAATAATAAATTAGTTCCAACAATTAATGCAAAAGAAATTGTTTAATTTTTTGGAATTGACACAATAGGGGTTGCTCTTGTAATTTATTCAGTATTTGCAATAATACTTACATGCATCTACTTCTTTAAACACACCATTTTACGGAACGCAAAGAAGATGGCCATCAGATGACAGGTAGTGGCATTAGTAGCGTTGTATATTTTGTCTACTTCCAACTTGGATTTGCTTTTTAAAGAGAGTAAGTTAAATCTTGTCTGTTCAACACCTCTCTCAATCTGACTCCCTGCTAAATCCGTATTGTGGATTGCCCTCCCTTCAACAGGGGAGAAATGAAGTTGCTTCCTAACAGACAGGTAAATCTTGACATCTCCTTGTAAGAATAGGAGAAAAGAACAAACACGATTCAGTTTCCAGGCAGATGAGAAGAAAGATGATTATGAGAAACAGATTGATCTAGTGATTAAGCCACCAGGCTTGAAATGGGGAAACTAGTTTTAGTTCTCATTTTAGGCATGAAAACCGGTTGACTGACTTTAGGCTAATCACCAGGAGACAGTAAGTTCTAGTCCCACTTTAGGCATGAAAACTGGCCAGTGACTTTAAGCCAGTCTCTCTCTCACAGCCCAACTCACCTGACAAGGTTCTTGTTGTGCGGCAAATAGGAGGAGGAAGATGTATTGGATGTAATAAAGGGATACAAGTAAACAAAGAGTCAAGAATCATGCTACCTAACCCTAAAAAGTATTTTTTTTCTCTCTCTCTCTCTATTACCCCCTCCGTCCCTTCAATGCATCCTTTGGCAGGGAGAAAACTCTGTGTCCATTGATGGAAAATGCGATGATTCAACCTTATTGGGAAATCTGTTGTCAGAATTCAAAGAAACCCTGTCAAAATGCTGAGTACTCTTGGAAACAGGCACAGCCCCTCGTCCTTCTGGCCCTCCAGACGAGCAGCATCCCGAGGCTCACGGACTGAAACCAGTGGAGCATTCGATTTTTCTCCCTCTGTGCGCATGTTTGATCTCCCAGGGCATGTGTTTTCCATTTCCTCCTCCCTCCTGGGTTGTTGTGTTCGTTCTATTTTTGTTTTAATTTTCTTGCGGTTTACACATCTTAGAACTTGTGCTCTCCTCTCTCCTCTGTTTGGAACGGTCCGACCATAGCAAAGAGATCCCCGATTGGCATCCTGGCCAGGAGAAAACGGGGTGGAGGAGATACAGAGTCCATATTGGAAGCCCAACAGCATCCCTGGGTCTGCTTGCGTCTCTCCCGGTGTGAGAGCAGGTCAATTCCATTCCTCGTTTTAAACTGCCCGTGCTTAAAAAGGAGAAAAAAAGTCAGGATGTCCCTCCTCTGCAACCAATTGGGATGCATCTTCCCTCCTTCCCTACGGCTGTTCCAGAGCATTTCCTGCTGCCCTAGGCTGGGATTGGTTAATCCTCTCTCATCAGGGTGGGCTCCCACAGGAATGTTTGAAGCCCAATGCAATATATCATTCCTGGAATTAACAAAAAGTAGCCTAATTAGAAGTCCAAAGTCATTGTGTCTGTGTAGATTTGGGGGTTTTGTGATTATTTTTTCTTTCTTCTATGTTTAGGTTGAACAATCCTACAGTGGGGCCAATCTGCCATGCCCAGCTTTTACAAAGCCTACACTTAAGCAGATGGCCAGAATCTAGTGACAGTTTGTTTCTGAAAGTGTCCTCACTCCATAGTTGCAGCCAGTGGATGGATTGATTTCTTTCTTTCTTTCTTTCTTTCTTNTCTTTCTTTCTTTCTTTCTTTCTTGACAAACTTGTCTTTTTCTCTTCCGCAAGATTGAAAGATATTAGTGATGATCAGTTACAAATAGGGTGGGACACCTTGATTGTTGTTAAAAGTTAATGAGAAATTGCACCATGGCAGCCCTTAACTCAATTTTTTTTTAATTCTCCCACAGTGAAACTTCACTATTGGATACAACAAAAACTGATATTTAGAATCCTGAACTTGGGGAGAGGGTGTCAGGGGTGGGGTGGGGGGNCTGTGTCAGGGGTGGGGTGGGGGGACAGGATGGAACCAACAGAACCCTTTGGTCTCTGGCTTGCATTATGTCCTCTATGTTTCAAGACATTTGGTGCCTCAATATTCTTCCGTGTTGGTCAGGGGTCTTTTTTTTTTAATATCAGTACAGTAATTATATCTGTTGGGAGCCGAGCTGCAAGATTTACTGAGAATAATTTAGCATTCTCCCAATATTGCAGCAGAGGCTGGTGAAGCAGTTATTGCAAGGAGCAAGGCGGGGAGTGTTATTTGTTGACTTTTTGTGAATTAGTGCAGATTTTGCTGGGGGTTGGGAAATCTGCACATATTCAGAAATGTCTTAAAAAGGCAAGTGCTCCTTGAAGTTAGTGGATTTTAAATATATATATCTATATATATATATATATATATATTCCTGGATGAAAACTTGTCACTTTAGCATGTAGAGTCTGTTCTCTTACAGTGATTCTAAAAACCTTCTGAAAATTGTACAATATGTTATGTTTAAAAGAAAAAGTTATTTACTATCAACATTCCCCCACAAAACACATACCACAAAGCTGCTGTAAGAATTTTTTGTGTCAAGATGATCGAATAAAATTTCAAAACTTACAGAATTTAAAAATCTTTTGAATTGTGCCTTGAATCTTAATGGTGAATGCAGAATTTTTAACCCTTTTGCGCTTGGTTCAAATTGCCTCCTGGCCCTTAACAACAGATAATGGATTGAAATCCAGATTTTAAAGGAGTTTTAATCATAGTTTGTTTGGTAAGATTGTGAATAGTTATCATTGCTGCCTTCACCCAGTCACTTTAATCTGACCCATAAGAGGGAACCTATCATTTTTCTTTTTTGTCCATTTTGTTTCAGAAAGGCTCCAAGACTCCACGCTGCTGGGGAACAGGGATGTTAAGCAAATAAACTTCTTCAATTTGTATGTGGATATAGTAGGATTAATCATCAGGATAGCAGTTTGGATGGATCTCTTCATTTTATTTTGTGTGTCACCTTTGTGTTACACAAAAGAAACAGCAACTCAACAATTCAACAACTAGGCTCAAGTAGTTGTAAGAGAGTGGCGTCCTCTTCCATATCCTTCAAAGCCATCATTTTGAGCCAGTTTTTTGACAGAGTATCTCCTATACCTATGAACAGAGAGGAAACCCACAGGTATTATTAATAACTCTTCCCACCACCTCATATTTATTAGGTGAGCATCACTTTAGCCCAAGACAAAACAAGCCCTTCAAGACTTGGGCTGGTAATTGAAAGCACAGAAATTTCTAAGGAGTGTCTCAGTTCATTAGAAATGCTCTCCCCCTGTATATTACCTCTAATCAAAATATATGGCTTTTAATTATCAATGGCTCAGACTCAACATCCCCTTTGCTGTGATTCACTTGAATATTGTCTTTGACTAAAGCAGGGATGTCCAGCCTTGGCCAATTTAAGATCGACTCAGATTAGATCCTGTAACATTATCCTAGGACACATATATTTCCTTTTATTCACTTGAAGACCTGTGGACTTCAACCCCCAGAATTCTCCATCTTAAAGTAGCCACGGTTGGACACCACTGGACTAAAAGTTCCACTTAGACACTGATTGCTCCAGGGACAAGTCTGAATGATCCCTTTTTAAAATCATCAAGTGAGTCAGCTTTGGCAACAACTTGGTGTTCAATAAAGTTAGCCAAATTTTATGGAAAGAAGCCATTTTGAAGTTGCTATATAACCTGTAGCAAAGAGACTGTCAGTGCTAAATTCTCAAAATGGCCTCAGTCAGGCCTCATCATAAAAAAATACCTACTTTGTGGGGGATTAGTTTTGAAGGCCACACTTCTTGGGAACAGTCTATGGAGGATTGTAGACTGGACAGTAAATCAAGAAGAGCAAGATCAGGCTCTATTTGGTCTCCGCAAAATAGGGCCTGGTTTGGCAGATGCAACCACTTTTAGGTTCTGAATTTCATAGCCCTGATCTAAGAGGTGGTATTCTGTCAATAAAAAATGCTGATCTTAACTAAAGAGAATCTTTCTCAGTCTTGCCAACTTGAAGATACATGGACTTGAACTCCCAGAATTCCATATACAGGTAATCCTCAACTTTTGTTTTGTGACAGTTCAAAGTTACAACAGCACTGAAAAAACGGTACGTATGACCACTTCTCACACAGCCATTGCAGCATCCTCATGGTTGCATAATCAAAATTTGGACACTTGTCAACTGGCATTTATGATGGTTACACTGTCCTGGGGTCATGTGATCACCATTTGTAACTTTCCAGACAACTTCCGTCATGCGACGTTGAGCAAGATTCACTTAATGGCCATATGATTCACTTAATAACTGCAGTGATTTGCTTAAGTGTAGCAAAAAAGGTCAAAGTGGGGCAAAACTCACTTAACAACTCTCTTGCTTAGCAACAGAAATGTTGGGCTCATTTGTGGTTGTAAGTCAAGGATTACCTGTATCTGCAAGTTGCTATGGTTGAAAAAAAATTGACTTAAGGCATTTCTCTCTATACCTGCTATGAGTAACCGAGTGTGTGGCCCATGAAATTAGATTCCAGCTTTCTTCAACCCTAGCTAGTGTAACAGTTGGGAATAACATGAGCGATAGTCCATTATCATCTTCAGATTGTGTTAGGTGTACAGAATATTTGGAATTGTGGTAGGTAAGAATTTGAAGGGAATTTAGAGATCTTGTAACCCAACTCTCTGTCCAGAGTTGGAATTCATCTTTAACAAGATTTCAGATAGGTGGTTATCTAGCTTCTGATTAAAAATGTTCAGTGAGTGTGGTCTTCCCAAGTAGGCCTATTCCACTGTTAAGCAGCTGGGAAATCATTCCTGATATCCAGCAAAGATCTACTTCCTCACAATTTAAACATTCTTCTGGAATAACTGAACAGTTGGGCCCTAGAGGTTCTACATAACAACAGTTGAAATACAGCTATCATATCTTCATTGTTTTCTCCAGGGAAAACATCCATTTCCAACCATTCTTCCTATGTTTTCCTTCTTTACCTCTTCATTGCAAACCCTACACCCAGTAGCATAATGATGTTGCCTAGTTGGACAATGAAATGTCTGCAAACAAAACAACCAAGTTTGAGAACTTTGTTACCTTTTTCTAAAAAAAGATCCAACTTCTCAGTATCATTCCTAACAGATCCTTCCTAAGATTTGGTTCCTCATTAGTAAAGATTTGCTAATGTAGCCAATCAAATGAAAGTAATCAAGTACAGTAAAGCAGCTTAATGTAAATTAGTAATAGCACTGCCTAAAATAACATATCCCTGCTTACTTAAGAATCAGCCGTCAGATTTGAAACAGCTTTCCCCAAAATTGCCTTGCTAAAGATAATACTTTAAACATAAAATAATATCAGGCACTGATAAAAGCACATATTTCACCTGCAATTATGTGGTTTGGATTTTGGATCAGCGAATTTGTAAACTCAGCTATTGCGTTTTACTCAAACCACAGTTAAGCAAATCATAATTTAGCAGGGTGTGGTCTCAAATATCTGTGTAAGTTGATGAACAGTTGAATCACATTGGAGTTAGTTTTGGGTAGTGGGGTTAAAGAATCTCCCCTCCCCCCATTTGTAGGGGAAACTACATTGGTACACTGCATGTTAAACAATTACAAATTACAAATGGATCTCTGGACCTCTTGAACTCATTCTTTGTAGGAATTAAATCTTCATGCTCTTGAAACTTACTTGTAAAATTCAGGTTATCCGGGCTATAAAAAGGAGGAAATGAAAGTTAATAGTATATTAGAGGAAGTTTGAAGAAGGGTAAATGCAAACATCAAAGAACTAAGCATCACCTGCAGCAGAATCCTATTTATCCAATATCTCAAAAGCAAAAAATAAAAATGGGAGGACACTGTCCTCCAGAGGTGTCCGCAAAGTTATGATTATAGAAGATGGTGTGATTGCATATAACTGACAGTGTCTTGGTCACACCATTGTCTTTTTGACTTTTTGGACTATGACCTATAGGCATCCCTAATAGTGGTTCTTGTTTGCCCTCAGTAATGAGGAAAAAGTGTCCTAGATCAGTGTTTCTCAACCTTGGCAGCTTGAAGGTGTGTGGACTTCAACTTCCAGAATTNAGTCGAGGACTATAGCTGGCTAGGGAATTCTGGGAGTTGAAGTCCACACAACTTCAAGCTGCCAAGGTTGAGAAACACTGTCCCTATATTATGGTCTTTAGTGGGCTATTGATCCAAATGATGCTGAAATATCTAACTGCAGTATGTAAGGCATTTGCAATGTTTCCAGAGCAACCAGCTAAGCTCCTTACCTTCCTGTCCCATACAGAAGAACTCCAGTCAACCAATGTGGAGGTATCTTCGTGGTTCTCTCTGCAATTCCTTCATTTTCTTTTTACCCTGAACAGCCTGGGATCATCAGCCAACTTTTTCTCCTTTTGACCTCCTAACTCCAAATGGGTTATCCATAAATTGAAAAACGGCTCTGATTCCCAGTTTTTATGACTCTCCAATTAAAAAATGTATCCATTTATTCTGGAATTTCCTGTTGTCATAGACAAGTAATTGGGGGAAAATGTCTACCCCTTGTTCTAAAATATCATCACATTTTCGTCTTTACAAAGAGCCTTTGCTGAAGGATTTTGTTATATCCGGGCTTTCAAAAGTTCTCTTAACAAAGGGGTCTCTTCAATTTCTTCTGTGTACATGCTAGAATTTTCTGAGTTCATGTGACCCACCAAATCATAAACATATTAAGGCAATTATGCACAGTCCACAATTAGGTTTAAATTATGGCTGGCTAGTTTATAGTTCAAAGTGCAGTGCTGTTCTCTGAGGTGGGAGATTCAGTCCCATTCATTTCGGAACAAGAAAAAAACCATCTCTCAAAAAACTTAAAATGCTGCGCCAAATGTGCAGAAACAGCCATTCTGCCCTTTCCAAATCTTCGGCTGTGGCCGCCAGAGCCTTCCCAAAATTGTCACTCCATTGTAATGATTCACGTGACAAAACAGGACAATTACAAAAGTCAGGAGGAGAAATTGTATTAACGTTTTATAGATTGAATAGTTGCTTAACACAAGTTCAGATTAAGGGTCCTTGGTGCTCTCTGAACTTAATTGTACCAATAAAGGAGAATATTGGTTGCTCAGGGTTGAAATTGAGGGGTCCTTGGTGCTCTCTGAGCTTGCTTTGTTTTCTTGCAGATGTTTCATTACCCTAACTAGGTAAAATCATCATCGCTGCAAGAAAACAAGCAAGCTCAGGGAGCTTAATTGTTGTCTTGCGAACGTTTCACTGTGCTAGCACTTATCTAGTTTGGATAATGAAGCATCTACAAGAAAACAGCCAAGCTCAGAGACTACTAAGGACCCCATAGTTCAATCTGAGCTACAAATATTCTCCTTTATTGCTTATAACAATAGCAATAGCACTCAGACTTATATACTGCTTCACAGTGCTTCACAGCCTTTAAACAGTTTACAGAGTCAACATATTGCCCCCA